>PQWD01014185.1:0-17500 GCA_019425675.1 Leucinodes orbonalis | reverse complement strand
TAAAATAACAAAATGATGCAACTAGACTTATTACAATGTCGCCAAAAATTTAATGTAAAAGTTAAGGACAATCATGGCATGCAAACGAATAATTAGAGAACATACAAACCAATTTGAACAGACATGTTAAATTGTTCATGTTAACATGTATGTTTGTGCTGCACAAGATTATTGCCCTCAAAATTATAATTCATATCCATTTGATGTGGAAGTGGTTATAACACTAAGTACTCTGTCATAATATCATCCCGTGCAATAATCGTCTTTTACACTGTTTTTTTTTACACATTTGTGATGAAAGTACTGTTGCTAGTAAATTTACTGGGTATAAGAGACCTAATATCTGTCGTCTCGGCTGATGGGTACAAGGTAGTATTGACGGGAAATAATGGTACTGGTATTAATTTCCTTCATCACTGCATCTGTTTTGGTCAGGCGTATCATTTACCAAAAGGTGCTCACTTCTTATTGACAGTTCCGTTCACTTAATGACATAAAAAAGATGATTTAATGAATGGAGTCATTAATATCTTTGTTTCAGATTCCATGACAAGGTAGCGCTACACCGGCACATGATCGGCGTCCACCCAAGGAGCCAGCTTTCCAATGCGAATATTGTCCAGCGCGTGAGTCAAATGGAAACTATCACCTTAACCTCCTTATTCCTAAGCTATGAACACGCAAACACTAAGCGACAGTGTAATACCCGAACTCACAGTACAGTGTTTGTTGCAGAGTTCTCATCGATTACGAAACTAACGCGCCATCTGCGCTCCCACGTCGGCGAACGGCAGTTCCCGTGCAAGTTTTGTGATAAAAGTTTCGTGAAATCACATCATTATACTAGGTAATTATTTTATTTTACATACATAAATAACAAATCTCAACTTTTTTCAACAGTTTCTATCATAGGAATATATATTTTTCATTGGTACTTTAACTACTTCCATAGAAACGCTGGTTTTGAGTATGACAAGAAATCGGACGTAGGGAGATCCGCGTCCAGCAGTGGATGTTCATATACTTAATGAACAAATGTGCTTCACTTATGAAGAGCAGTACATGGATTGTGTACTGCTTTACATGAGTGATAAATAAAAAAGCTCTGCAATTAAAGTATTTAATAAACGTCAGACGCATTATTCTTAGATCTTTATGCATAACTTAGCAATATCATGTCCCTTATCTGGTTGTAGCTCGTAAAATTACCGGGTATAAAGACCAAACAACTGTCGTCTCGGGTAACGGACTCATTTCGGCTGTGTTGACCGAAATTAATGGCTACCTAATATTATTTAATTTCTGCATTTACGCATGTTAATGAAATGTCCATTAACAGGGCATATGTCATGGTAAGGCGTATCACTTACCACCAGATCACCACTTATCACCGTTCACGTACTGACAAAAGAACTCGTTATCTTACTATTGTGTATTTGTTACAGGCATCTCCGCGTGAAGCACCGGTCAATGTTGAGACCGAGCGGAGAACAATTCCGCTGTGAACAGTGCACGGAGAGTTTCCACTCGCAAGACGACCTCATCTACCATCGGCCATACACGCACGCAGAACCTCACCTGCCCGCTCTGTCAGGAGAAGTTTGAAGATGTCGACGCGGTGACGGCTCATATTAAGTCCCACGTCAACGGTCAGTACACAAATACTTTAAAAGATCACGCAAATATTTAAATAATTTTAATTATATGCCCCTATGTTTCAACGCCTTGGAGATTACCTCATCCTAGTCCCGTGGTGAATTAGTCAATATCTTAACCATTACATCATAAGGTCGTCACCAGGGGGTAAACGTGGGCCATCGCCTACGGACTCGTAGTTTAAGGGTCTCGCGCCTCGAAGCCTGCAAACGCAAATATTAATAAATTATATATACACCTAGTATAGCAATAGATATAATAAAAAATCGACTACCAAGTATTTTACAATACTTACCTAACTACACATTGCATTTTATGAATATAAATTTTAGTATCATTTTTTTTTGCAGTAGAATATGTAATTATACTCCATCCATCAGGGGCCTCGCAAAATATATCTTTATCCCCATCAAATTTAGGCCATAAGTCATTACGGCGTCAATATGACGCGCCTCCCGTTTTATGTACACCACAAAAATCCATTTTATTAAATAAAATCAGTTGACAAAGTTACATATCTTAGAATAGGTTTATTGTTCATAATAGGATTTATGGCGTATCAAAAATTTTGGGTTTCTATCATATTCAATTTATTGATTTTTAAGGCTATTTCTGTCACAGGTACGGAATTCATGTGTGATTGGTGCGAGCTCGTATTTACATCAAAAGATAAGCTGGACGCGCATCTATTGAGTGCCCATGCCGAGGTTAGTAAAATTTAACGTATAAAAGACCACTATTCAAGTATAAAGGCTATATTTTTTCAATAATTTGGTTTAATAAAATAAATAACACCATTGTTATTTTGTTATAGGAATTAGACAATGACGAATCATCAATGGAAATGGAATTGGATGAAGAAGATGATAGTGCTATTAACGGTAAATATTGGAACACGCACTATAAAACATAAGTCTATAATTAAATAGAATTTGCAGCACCAATAATCGCTTTTATGAATATATTGGTCTACAAAAACTTCTGTCATATGCATATTTTCTTATTTTTCTTGGTTATAGGCTTAATACTGAGCGTCTAGTAAGGTATCCACTGCAGTGCCATATTTTGTTTTGAAAAAAAGGCACTTTGTGACTGTCAGTAGATATTTATTATCTATTTTATGAAGTTTTAAGTATAACTCGAAAAAAACTGGGAACTAACATCGTCACTCATATATATTTTTTGCAGTCAAAGAAGAAGATGATCATATGGTGGTAGAAATCAAGAAAACTGAGGATTTTGGTATAATTGAATGATTGATTTTTTATTTGTACAATTTACTATTACTTCAAACGGTGGCTCAATGTGTCGTTTGTTACAGCTTCCAGAACCCCCTAGCAATGTTGAAGAGAAACTTGATGCAACCAATTCAGAAGGTATACTAATAAGCTTTACATGTAATATATTTGTCACAATGTATCTCTTTCACAAAGTAACATAATGTCTAATGACTATTATAATTATTAGGGAATTACTGTATTTTTTGTTTTAATAATATATAGTTAGTATTTATGACGTAATATGATGTTTCATTGGATAATTTAAATCGTTGTTTATTGAAAAAGATGATCCTCCTGTTCCTTACACAACCCAATCATATATAATCATATAAGATACAAAACTACAATCATAATTGTAGTTTCGTATCTTTCTTAACACCAGCTCTTAATATATTTTTTTATATGCAAGCTGTGATTTTTATAGATCAAATATTATTAACTGTTGGTTCGGCCCAATAAAGTGAAAAAAAACTGACCAAACGATGTGGCAAAGATGAAACGTCAGTTATTGGCCAAAATTACCGGCCTCGCTTCCCCGCATAATTGAATTTGCGTGCATGAATATGAATGTATTGGTTATGTTTAAACAATAAATGCATACACGTTTTTTGTTTCCAATAGTTAAAGCACTTAGCCTAATTTGGAGCAAGATGGTGTTATGTGACTAGACTATTATTGAATTATTTTATACATTTCAGAGAGCGAGGCAGAAACAACTTATACGGAGTTGTCAACAGTAGACACGCTTGCTATAATGACAAATGAAGCAGCACCAAATCCTGAGGAAGAGAAGACAGTTCCCATAGTTTCACAGGCTACCGTGACTCCTGTTACTGTCGCCGATGTGGCTCCAAAACCAGCCGAAGTAACAACTACAGACAGCCAAGTAAGCTTTAGATACGATTAACAATTCAAAATGTTTTTGTACGAATTAATCTTTTTGTTCTTAAGTAATACAGTCAATCTTATTTTTGTATACATTTTTAGACCGCGAGTATATTGCGGAAAGCTGAGGAAGTAAAGCGCAAAGCGCAAAAAATAGCTGCGGAACCTTTAGGTATATTACTTGCTTTTCTAATTATCAATAAACAGCTTAGTACCTTATAATATAGTAAAAGCTGTGTAGTAAAAGAATAATAATACAAAACTTTATCCGCAGAAAAAAAAGATAAAGTTGCGAAAGTGGAGAGTAGCAACAGTGGTGCTAGTGATAAATCACTAAAATTGCTTGAGAAAGAGTTACAAGAATTGAAAAGAGTGAGTAGTTCAGAATGTTTTTTTTTTTAATTTTAATTTGATATATTTTATTTGGAAGAATTAGCAATTGGTGCGGTGTATCCTGCCATACGTCTTTTCGAAATTATTTCTAAGTTTATCCGACGCTCTTACCGTAAAGGAAAACATTGGGACCTGTGCACACCTACGAAGAAATTCAAAGTTTGTTTCCAATCCGCACTGGCCTCGCGTGGACAACGAGGGCCAATATAGGATAGGCTCGTGCCCTTCAGTGGGGACATTATAATAAGCTGATGGTGATGAAGAAATATCACACTATATCCTGTAAATATACTCATCATCATCATCAGCTCATTAAACGTCCCCACCGAGGGGCACGAGCCTACCCGTATAGGGTGATTAGGCCTTTAGTCGTCCACGCGGCCCAGTGCGGATTGGACAACTTCACACACAACCTTCGAATCTCTTCGCAGGCGTGCATGAAGGTTTCCTCACGATGTTTCCTTCACCGTATGAGCGTCGGATAACGTACATATATTTTCTAAATTCGAAAATACATTGGTACGTGTCGGATTTGAACCACAGCCCCCCGGTAGGAAGGCGACAGTCCACACCACTGAGCCACCGACGCTCTCGTAAATATACTCAATACAATTTAATTATCTAGACAAACACCCGACCTGAACTGGAAAACACCTGTAAGGACAATGGAGACTCTAAGGAATAGAAGACCACAGTTGCATACCTCGACGCCGAAAACAAGGTAATCCCAATTCTTAGTACTTGGCCATAAAAATATTTTTCAATTAACTGCCATTGCCATCTTAACTATTCACTAATATGTAAAATTCAAATAATATAAAATAAGTTAAGGTACATACATAATAAGATTAATACTTCAGATACAACATAGATTTTTAGAATTTATTTGTGCCAAGTAACAAAGACTTCCTAACGTACAACCAACACGCGCTAAATCAGTCTGCCTAGTATCAATCCGGAACCCCATAAATCGGGAAATGTCAGCGGATGCCTAACTTAATGGCTAACATGTTATCACAACAGAAAAACTTACCAACTTGTACTGATTGAGACATATTTCTTGTAAATTTTTAAACTATTTTTATTATATCAATAATTGATTTAATTGAAAACAGAACTACAGAGGAAAAGAAACTGTTAGCTTCCACCAAGGTGCCTGTCGTTGAGAAGAAAGTGCCCGAGCGACAAGAACGTAAAATTGTAACCAAAGAAAATAAAGAGCCGAAAGAAGTCAAGGAACCGAAAGAAGTAAAAGAGCCAAAAGAAGTCAAGGAGTCGAAAGAAGTGAAAGAGCCAAAGCTGGTCAGCACACCGGCGAAGGAAGACAAGGATAAAAAAGAAGAGGTCAAAGAAAAAGAAACACCAAAGGTATGGTATTGAATTTTTGACAGATTTGGTAGCAGTGTTGCCGATCTATCGCCACTATCGATAGAAAATCATTTATATTTTCAACAGCCGTATCGATACTATCATTATAATCGATAGTTTTGGCAATAGTAAGCCTATCTAATTAATATCGTTACGTACTATTGCTAGTACCTAACGATATTAATTAGATATTAAGCTTTAACAGTATCAATACTATTCAAAGATTTATATCCCTCTATCGAAACTATTGCTTTCCCCCAACTATATATAGTAGTGAAAACTAGCAGCAACACTACTCGGTGGCTAATTCGAAGTCATTGTTTAGGCTACAGTTTTAGGTATTTTGAGAAAATCTCTTTCCAGAATGTTTAATGTATAATTATTGCCTGATATTCATAACATAAGCCACACCATATAAATCCTTGACCACACCATGGTCAACATTTGAATTAGTTTTCGGACTTATTGCTGTGGAATGAAATTCAAAGTGGTGGTTCAAATGATGTGGTTTCTAATTGACCAGAGACTAGCATAGGATAACGTGACCTTGGTGACGAATAAGATTGTTAGAATACATATATACTCACATATTCTAGAAATGCGATTGTTTAAATACATTACTAATATATAAATACTGATGTGTAAGTTAAAAATCAGTCTCAATCTACAAACATACTGACCGTGACTTCGCCTGTAGTGAACCTCTCTCTAAACCACTGCAGTAGCGAAATTTATGAGACTGAATGGCCCGTGATTGATTAGTTTACTCAGAACGAGTAGGTTCATGGTATATCTCACACTTTGAATCGTAAAATTCTATTTCTCAATAAGCTTATTAATACAACAAAAAATATGTCAAATTATTAATATATTATGTTTTCTTATATTATTTCAGAGTGTCGTCAAAAATGGTAACAATGATAAGAGCCAAACTGAAGATAAAGTGCGTCGTCTACTAGACCTTCCAAAATAAAGGACTATGCTAAAATGATACGCGATAAGTAAGTTATTTTTGTATTTAAGAATTCTTAATGTGGTCTCTACCTTCATGAGACCTGTTAATGCGCCCGGTGGAGGTGCACCAGGGGAATATTTCTGATGAACTTCCGATATGCTATCGTTTAACACTCTATTCATCTGTAACGGCAGGAGAGGCGATATCTGATAATTTACTGTCTCATATGTCTTGATTGGCTCCTTAAGTCGAATGTTGTGTTGTTTAGTGATTATTATAAGACCAACGGTCGGTTAGCTATGGCTCTCTATCATTCGGTGCACCTAGTCCACAAATTAAATATAGGCTGCATTTGCCGGTTATATTCCCCCACAATTAGTAATTAAGATAAAATGAATGTTTTGTATATTTTAATATACATTTTTCAACACTTTCTTAATTTGCAAACTAATAAAATTTTCCTTTAACTGATATTTTATCACATTAACTAATTTGTACTTATAATTCCAGGGCCCAAGAATCAAATGATGAATCGGACGACACTGATGATGAAGAATATAAAGAAGTGGATAAGAATGAGGTAATCAAACATTGCAGCAATACTTTTAATGCAGTATCTGCTCTGTTATCGATGGTATTGCTTGGTTTGATCGTTATTTTATATGTGTATTCAGGTACAAAAGAGAATGTTAATTTAAAAATAAAGAGTTATTTTTATGTACTTTAAGTCTATGGTACCACAGTAACTTTACTTTTATCTTATAGTCCTTGTGTTGTGTTGTTAGTCACGTATAAGTTACAACTATCATTGTTTAAACCCCACATCATACTACAAAATGTTCGCTTTCTAATTCTTTAAATAAATAGAAGACCAATTATATCGAAAGTTATAAACCACTGCTAATTTGATCGTGATTCATTTGTGCATAAGACGTATGTCTTTTAAAAGTGCTGTATTATATATATATTTCAACGTTTTTTTACATACAAATATGTTTATTCCTATATAGAGTCGAGGTAAACAACGTCGCAGCAGTATAAAGACGCCGGTCAGTAAGCCGCCCGCGCCCGTACCGTCACCGGCCCCGCCCTAGGAAACGAGGTCGCCCTCGCAAAGATGCTCCTAAAGAAATGTAAGCTTGCTGTAACATTTGAATTGTAATTGATTACTAGCTTAGTTAAACAAAAAACAAGGCGCAAAATCACGTAGAAATATCAACCAAAAAATGTCCGAGCCGCTTGACTCATATTTGACATAAAATTATTCATTGAAATTTTGACCTTAACGTCTCAATAAAAGGGTACAAAATCAAATGCACGTGCATACTACTATGTTCCTGTGACATGTAGCGAGCGCATGATAGGGAAATGCAAATATAATATAAACGAATATTTTGATATAAAATGTTAAAACGACATAAAGGAAGGGACACCGCAAGGTTCATATTTTAATTTACGCTGTTTTTTTTTAAATAATTGCAAATTGATATTACTTGAAACGGAACGTAAATTAAAACACCAATCACTGTCATTTACGTCATCTATCATATTATTTTGACGTTAAAGATTTAGTGAAAAGTGAACATTAAAAAGAAAAAATCGGCATTTTTCGAATTAAAATGGAATTTGGGACTGTAAAAGCAGACTCTAGGAAACTACCAAAGTTAATGTTGACATGGTTGTAATTTATTTTTATCGGAAGTGAGTTTTACAAACCGTAAAAAGCCTGATGCCAAATATGACTTTTACGGTACTTTATTGAAATATCAAAGCATAATGTCTACTGATAATCTAGAAATGATTGTTTTTCATCACCAAACATCAAAATAAAAGTAGTGAGCAAAAAAAAAGGCTGCCCTGAGGATGGAACTGCATACATGGAACTGCCCTGTGCAGTCCTTAATCCTCATCCATGGCACTTGCACTGCACACTAAAGATGAACCAGGAACAAAGAAGAAATAATAATAATTTCCTTTGTTTTAAAAAAATCATCATTTTATTTATATGATAAATGTGTAAGTTTGTATGTTTTTGTGTCTGTAATATAATAAATCAATATTAAACTTGGTGTATTTTCAATGCTTACAAGATTTTTTTTTTTAATTTTTATTGCTGATTCAGGTGTCAAAGGCATTATTCTGTTTATAGCATTCAAAAATATGGGGAACGAGTATCTCTATTCACAAAGTTTTTAAACTTTTTGACATGATTCCTTATCTTTACAATAAAAAGTTAAAGACTACTTTGTTATTGTATTTGTATTAGGTAGGTAAATATGTTTGTTTTTCATTCAAGCAGATTAAGAATAACAAGTATATTCATAAGTCGTCTTCACCGCATCGAAAAATAGTTTGAGGAATAATTCATTCATCTTCACAGCTCGGAATCTCTGTTTTCCTGGTTTTGTGTCAGTCAAAAACAATATGATTGTTATTAGATGATCACATTGGCACAAAGGATGGTCAACGCGGCTTTTTTCCGGAGTATCAATTCATGAAATCCATACATTATCAGTTATTTAAAATTCTTATAAATTAGGTCTCGACAGTCGAGAAAAAAATGCAAAAGTATGAAAGTCCTTGAAGAAAAGGAGGTACATTCACATAACTGACGTCAAACATCACGCCGGCCCGTTTTGGCGCGAAATTTGAAATTGTCAATTTCAAACCGCATTTTTATGCAGAGAATAACAGTTTTTTTATTTTTACTTGTGGTCTATTCCAAATGTAGTTCTTTAAATAAACACAAAATAAATGTGCATCTTCCCTATTATAAAGTAGTGTATAAAGTTTTGCCGCGGACACGTTTTGTTTGAGATTGTGCATCTACTTAGTTAATTGTAAATCTAAGATTTCGAGCTATGCCCCGGTTTTACCCGCGCTTTAAGGTCTTTTTCTGCAATAAAATGTAGCCTATTTGTTAATCCAGGGTGTCAGATAGCTCCATAGCAGATTTAAAATGGCTTCACTCGTTAAGATGTTAAGTAATAACAAACACACATTCACAAATTTTCACCTTTATAATATTATTGTGAAATCTTATGTCACTTGTCCTTACTTGTAAGCATATAAATTAAATATAAAGAACATTGAAATTTTAAAAACTGTAAAGTTTGAATGTAATCTATCAATATTTGCACATATTTATTTATTGCTTTTCTAATCAATAGCCCGAGTAAGTTGAAAAAAGATGAACCCGGGGAAGAAGAAAACGAAAACGAGATTAAAGAAGAAGTGCAGCCACAAGTCAGCAACAAACAAACTGAACCAGTGCCGGTGAAGGAACCTGAAACTAATGCGAATCAGTTAGAAGCGGCTGATAATGCACGTGTAAGTTGTTTTCCAACAAAGTCAAATCTATTTATTCAAATTAACTTGGCTTACAAAAGCACTAATGAACGTCAAAAGTACACAAAAATCAGAGCAATTCGCAAAAAAATATTTTTATACATGAAAAAAGCTATTAAATGGTGTTAGCCTTAGTAAGAAACGCCCAAGATAAAACTCACTGTATAAATTATACATGTGTTTGTATATTGCCATTCTTATTTGTATACTCTGACTAAATATAAAAAAAACAAATGATTTCGCTATTAATACTCCATTTCCTGAGAGCGTCGGTGGCTCAGTGGTGTGGACTGTCGCCTTCCTACCGGAGGGTGAGGTTCAAATCCCGACACGTACCTGTATTTTCGAATTTCCGAAAATATATGAACGTTATCCGACGCTCTTACGGTGAAGGAAAACATCGTGAGGAAACCTTCATGCACGTGCGAAGAGATTCGAAGGTTGTGTGTGAAGTCGTCCAATCCGCACTGGCCCGCGTGGACGACTAAGGCCTAATCACCCTATACGGGTAGGCTCGTGCCCTCGGTGGGGACGTTTAATGACTGATGATGACTCCATTTCCTAGTTCTTTACTTGTACATTATCATCAGCTCCATAAACGTCCCCCACCGAGGGGCACGAGCTTACCCGTATAGGGATAAGGCCTTAGTCGTCCCGCGGCCCAGTTGGACGACTTACTTATACTTTGTACAATGAACCATTTAACTGCAATAGCATTTTAACGCCTGGACACTTAAATAACTAGAGGAGCCATTATGTCCACTATTGGTATAAGATTTTCCGATAATTCCATCGCTGAAGAGTTTTCACGTAACCCACAACCTGTTTTTAACAGTTCGCCAAAATTCGTAACATTAACCCTTTGACCGCCGCAGTTGCACATTGCATTCAACAGTCTTTGTCTTTCCAGACACATTAGAAAATCGGCAGTTAACTGGTTAGTCATAAAATATTTATGTTGGATTTTTTTTTTTCTTTTATTAGTAAATCTTTCAACAATATTCGCAACTTTGCAATTTCATTCTTTGACCGTCTTTCTTTACAGACTGACAGCCAATCCCCTAGCAGTGAACAAACGACTGCACAGGAGGTGTTCTTATGTCACCGACTGGACAACCACTCAAAAAGTAAATAGCATCTCAAATGTTTGACTGTAATACAGCATTGTTATACTATTCAACTGATCATGTTTTTAAATTTTTACAGGTACAATAAAGGCTCTTCCGCCGGGAATCAACCTTTGCCATTACCAGTTAATGCTCGACGTAAGTTATCACTCCATTTTCACTGTATCTGAATATACTATTATTATGTAAACACAAATTTACAAGTGCTACTTTTAAACAATTTTGTTTATTTTTCTAGGATGGTACAGGTGAATTATGTGAATGCAGATTGGCAAAAGATGGTAAAAGTCCAGAAGATCGTGATGACCAAAGCTGAAGTGGAAGCCATGGCTAAAAGGGACTTTTGGAAATGAAGGTTTGTTCGTGTGTTCTTAAAAAGGCACATTCGTACAAATTGTTCGTTGACAGATATTTTTTCCCTTGAATGTGGAAACCGTTAATTGATTTACCACCTGTATATGTATATAAATGAGACTTAAAACATGGTTGGACTGTTGGCAATGCTCATATCAGCACAGATTAGCATCTGGCTAGATCAATAAAATATATATAGCGGCCGTTCGTTATACGCCAGCATTCAATTAAATAGCTGAAGAACAAGAAGCCGTAGCTGTATTTGACCGCAACGTTTACGAAATGGCTGAACGTTGTTTAGTCATATAAGCCTTTGATTTTTAATAATTATTTTGACACATAACACTTTAATTTTACTTGTAATTGCACAAAAACAAGAGAATTCAAACCATAACATTCATTGTTTACTGGCTGCTGGCGCCATATTTTGATTACGACTAGCGCTGCAGTGGCGAAAAGTAAACTAAATTTGAATAGCTTGGCTGAATCAGTAATTTCGAAAGGGCTAACTTTTAATACAAAGTTGTTCAATATTGAGTGGTTTTAGTTTAAACATATCGGCCTAGGTTAAATTGGATGCCGGCGTTTAACGAAAGGCCTAGGCATCCATTGGATGGCCAACAAGATGGCTGCGACATTATATATATCAGTCATTGTATCCTGAATGCATTTCTATTGATAACAAATGCTATTTTGTTTTAGGATGGCACCATGGTATTGAAACAAGGTATTAAATTACCAACTTCAGATGCATTGTCTCTAAAATCAACACTAGTCGCCAATAAAGGTTAGTATAATAGAGATTTTATATATATTTGCGCTACTATTTATATATTTTATTAGAATTGTCTAATAGGGATGATGACAATTTTTTCTGCTATGGTCGGCTTATTAATAGAATCATTGGTAAAACGATGACTTCGTTACATTAAAACTCACAGAGATTTCCCAATTCTAAAAACACATTAATGGACTCTCCCAAAAACGCTTCATACAAATGGCGACTTAATTATGACGTCACGCCTTAGTACTTAGTATGGATAGTTTATGAATTTTGTATTACAACTATATTCAATGTTAAGGCCTACACACCCGTAACGGGAACGCAATTCATTAGAGACCTATTATGAGCTAATAATGATGAACATTATAAATATAGTTGAAAAAGTTTGCAAATTGTAATGTATTTCAACATTGATTTCTTTCAGACACCGGAAAAGAATCTCCAAGCAAAATGGACTCTAGCTCAAAGCAATGCTAACACTTGTAATATCAAATTTGACAAGATACTGATTTTGTAGTTATAAGTTGAAGATTGCCGCTTGAAATGTTAAATAGTTATTTATGCTGTAGTTATCATTTAATTTATAGAGAACAATATGTAATTACCGTTCATAAGTGTTAGTTCTTTTATATTATACGTCGTAAATTTTACTTTACAACAAATTCTTCTTCTTTACATAAATACTCTGAAGGTACATAAGTAGCATAAATATTTAATAACATTGTATTGTTAAAACTGATAGAAGATTAATTTTTATAGCACCATATTTATATGTATAGATAACTTTCAAGTTGACATCTTTATAATTTTATGAATAAGCTTTTCAATAATGTGAATGTACTGTGCACGGTACTAATCTTGACACAATTTTACAAGAGACTATTGACACGATAAATGTAGTTTATTCCTTTGTGTAATTAAGTGAAACATTTCTAAACTATTTAGAATAGTATTAGTTTCAATTTTAAATTACCAACGCTGTCTAACTTTAATCTTGATTTTACGTTAAATATGAACTGTATAAAATTATGTAGTTATCTTAAATAAAGGTATTAAGTAATTTTACAAACAAATCTTTGTATTATTTTCCTATGAAATTACCAGTTTAAATTCGTTCAATCAAATAACTGAAGAACAACTAGCCATGTTTTGACTGCAACGTTTAACCCAATGGCTGAACTTTATTAGTTAGGTTTTGAGCAATAGTAAACTGAAAATACTAAAATGAGTACAAGTTTTATTTAGTTAAGTATAAAACTGTTGAATATATTGGTATAACGTCTGTCTGCTGTTAAAATACCCAATAACATTTTTGTACCATATCATTTCTTATCACATAATAATTATTATTCCCACAATTTTTTACATAATTGTAAAAAGAAATAAGTAGGTACCGGTAATTTTGAATCACTTTTCTGGCTCTTGATCAGTCATTTCGAATGAGCAAACTCAATTCGCCGGCCCATGCATCGCAACTCGATGACGGCATTTATGAAACGGCCTAGGCATGGATGGCTAATTTAGCTAGATGGTTACAACATATTAAGAACGGGAATACTTAAAATTCGGACTATACAAGAACACAATTTTGATTTTTCAAAGAAAGAACAATATTCTGTAGCTCGTGGCTGGCTTACTTGCACTTGCATGCATGTTCGATTGCACTCAATCAACAAAAAAGACATACAGCGCTTTGAGGGTTCTGTACAACATGTTCCGGGTGCTGGTGGGACTCAAGATTTTGCAGTGCATCTGGCATGTTTGCCGATGCTCACGTAAAGGATTTTCATGCGTTATTAAGAAAAAAAATACTCTCAATCCAAAACAGAATGCTTGGCAGTCCCAACAGTATTCTAAGGGTGTTAATTTGAAGATGGGATAGTGCGCTGAGGCGGCACTCGATCATGGCCCTAATGAACAAGTTTATTATGATAATTAGAACTTAAAATTTGAAAATCGTACTAACAGTAGGGTTAAGAAAAAATATGTTACTAACAAAAAATGGATCACAGCTATCTGAAATAAATAAATTTAAAAAAATCAATAAAAAGTGCGCGTGGTTTCTTTCTTTTGTTTTTAGACGATATACTTAAATAGATATCATTACAATTGCAGCCGAGCACATTTGCATATCTTTTATTTTTTCTATTTAATAATAATACAATAAAGCAAATAAGGAATCAATGCATTTGTAAAGGTGTGGCTTCTAGTTGTTACTAGTAATAAGTAATCTACTAATTGCACTTATGCCTCAGGCTTAGAACATACTCGTAGAAAGCTGATGAATGTGTTATTTATGTATTTGCAATTGTTTTCAATAAAATACAATACAATAAAAAGATGCCGTGAACAATAAATTCATCCGCTATTACGTAATCCTCTCGCCGCTAGATGGCAGTGTTACGACACCTGAGGTTACAACCGAGACTATTTCCAACAGATGTCGCTTGGCTAGCTTCCCGCCACAACTGCAACACGTGAAGCGGGCTGTTCAAAACAAATCGAGTGTCATCAAAAAACGCGCAACTGCCAGCAGAAGCGGGCGACTACAGAAATACTTTTTGTCTGTACATACTATAAGGCTACAATTTATTTATTGAATTATAACATAGTAATTTAGACCGAAGTGCAGTGTATCAGTAATAAATACAGTGATAAAAAATTTATTATCAATTTTTACTAAGTTGGTAAGTAATTTTTAATTTTGTATTAGCTGGTTAAAATAAATTTAATTATACACTACTACATTTTTACAATAAAATATTATATCTGGTTCTAATTTCTTAAAATCACTCTATCTTGAAGTTACCTGTGGAAAACAGTGAATGTAACTTTTTAAAAATTTTGGAAACACGTTAAAAACACATGTGCGAGTATGCTGTTTCGAAGCAGATTGATAGATAGCTTTATATTTTTTAAGATTTCTTAGTTATTGATATATTTATGATGGACGGTTTTTACCTAAACAAGAGCAATACGTACTTTATCAAATATATTAACGATCTAATAGGTATATTACATTATGTAATAACCACAGATAATGAATTATAGTACATAATTTATACTATGTGTGATTAATTTATATCGAGGTAAGTTTTATTATTGTAATGTTCGCATAGATACTATCTCAAGTGTAAGGTTTTTGTATTTGTTTTGGATTCTTTACGATAACTTTTAATGTTAGTAGGATAAAGGGTCACTCATGGTTTTCACGTTGATAAATGAGATAAGATAAAACACACTTTTTACAAACAGCTGCATATGTTTGATTACCGGGCCCAAATTATGGTGGAAGTTATCAAATGACTAGCATATATACGGTCGAATTAGGTACCTCGTTTTTTGAAAAACCAAATACATTGCTAAACCGTATCAATTTCTATTGAATAATAGATAATAGGTAGAAACTTTAAGAAAATTTAATAAAATTGAGTAAAAATATATTTAATTAGATGCTTGTTAACCATTGATGAACTCTTGCCTTCCGAACGGGAGACGCAGGTTCAAATCCCGACGCTCTTACGGTGAAGGAAAACATCGTATAGAAACCTGCGCAAGCTAACGAAGAGATTCATAGGTTGTGCGTGAAATCGGCCAATTCGCACTGGGCCCGCCTGGACGACTAAGGCACACCCTATTCGGGTAGGCTCGTGCCCCTTGGTTGGGACGTTTATTAAGCTGAGTATGAACCACTGATGGTTTTAAAAACTGATTTAATATTTTCACATATACAACTTTATAAACAATCAAACCAATGTACCATTGCCATTTGAATTTTTACCTACGGCTTCAGTGAATTTGACAATACTAGGTCTGAGGTTAACATAAAAACTAGACCTTATACCTCCATCGACATATAAAATAATTCTCGCTGACAACAAAAGTGTGTCAAAATTTGGGCAGGTTTTGTGTGGAATGCAACAAATATGAGTTTATTAATGGCATTCGCAACAAAGCCGAGAAAATAAAACTCAACCGACATGGTTGCGTAGTAAAATTGCCCATAAAGCGAAGACAACAAAAGGAAAACAATGGGAATTACAATTTTGTAGATAAATAATCAATTCGATTCTATATTTAAGGTTTAAATTATTAAAATAAATATACCAAATATATAACAAAATTATTTGTAAAAATGATCGCAGTTGTCATTTCGGGGACACATTATAAGTATCAATGCCAATTTGTCCGTATTTTTATACGTTCATGACTAGGTCTTAGTATAAAAGTTAACTAGCTAAATAATATATATATTATTATTACCCATTCTTTCATTTAATCTCCGATCCATAAGAAAAAAATCTCCCTTGTGCAGAAACTCATTTCAATAAATACCTTTGTAAGAACATAAACAGATAGGATCCTTTGCGCCAATATCCATTAATAAGCTATATAACTCCATTCAATAGCGCCAAAGATAACATTAGTATAAAGAAAAACTGTATTATTTAATGAATTGGTAAAATAGGTAACACAAGCACAGAGCATATCGGTAGTGTAGTCATTTAATAAATTTGATGTGTACACTGAAGACAATTCGCTACCGGGTAGCTGCCTACCCCTATATGGCATTGAGACGAATATAAGTTAATTGTAATCATAAATATGGCCAATGTTAGCTTGTTACTTCGTTACTTAGCGCAAGGGTGTTATATTTATTCCCAAAGCCGCTAAACGATGTGACACGAAGATTTGTTCGGAATTGTTCACGTTACGTTATTGTGTTAAATGTGGTTCACAAAATTTTCAATGCAATTTTCAGCAATATAATCGAAAATTGATAAACAACCTCCTGTATAATACTTACATAAATTAATAGTATTAGTTGGCAACAAAGCTAAGCCCGATTCCCGAACGCAAAGTTTCTAGCTTTTGACATGGAAATATAAGGTCATTTAACGTTTGTCTTACGCCCTGCAGCTATACTAACTGCTAAGTATTGCAGAAGTATGGGAATGTTAGAGGCATTTATAATCCACTCAAACAGCATTTTACAAGTCTCATTCTTATGATGCCCATTTTTCAACAATAATCCTGAAATTTTTCGACATCGACCTTTACATACTTACCAAAAAAAAACCATTAAACTTTCGTTTAGATGCATTCGAAGTATTCCGACCTGTGTGGAATGTGATAACTGATAACCGACTGCCGCCCCGGTGTGCCTATTGGCAGCATCAGTAAATGCCGCCAAGATGAGCATACTGAAAGGTGAATTGTTACGTTATAATTGATCCAATTTCGTTAATAAAGCAGGATTCTATAAAAAAAAATAACGATGATGTTTCATGACTATTATGCCAGGCATGAAATCTTATAATCTAGAAACCTTTGAATTGACTTTTTGACA
>PQWD01014184.1:0-15336 GCA_019425675.1 Leucinodes orbonalis | reverse complement strand
TATCGACGAACTTAATATTTAGTGAGGTATCGAACTTATCACATATTCGTATACAATGTCTAATCTGGGCCAACATTTCTTAATCCGTATCGGCAATAAAGAAGTTTTTGGTAATTATGAGCACAAGTTCAATTAATGTAACCTTGACTAATGAATGTAGCACTTTTGGCACTAATTTTGTGATATTTATTTAGGGTTGTATCTATATATATACTAAGTACTACAACTACAGACATCGATGACATTTAAACAACTACAGACAGACATCAATGACATATAAATATTAAAGATAAAATTGCAATATTTAGATACAGGGCATTTTTAATATAGCGCACAACATTTTTTACCGTGATTATATTCAAATGAGTTGGTTATTATTGGCGATCGCGGTAATTTTGTGACGAATGAAGCAATCTCAAAGTTTTACCCAAGAACATTAACCAAATAAAAAACATTAAATTTACTCAAACACCTCCTTGTATTGTTGTACACCTTACTTGTAATAAATGCCCCATATACTAAATAACCTGACATAAAAAACCCATTTATTTATGACGATACAAAAAAGTTAAGGATCCTACGTGTCTTTTTGGTTGACATAAAAATGGCTACACGTAGGATTCCTATGTCTATCATTTAATTTGAATTGTAAAATATAAAAAAGAAAAACCGACTTTTAAACGACACTATTAAAGCGACTGCCCAGACCAAAAAATAATTTGTAAAATGTCGGTTAAATTTAACCCGTCAACTGCCGCAGTTGCATATATTCAACAGATACAAGACATTTTCTATTGTCTGGTATCGCGGCGGTTTATAGGTTAAAAAATAATCATAGTGTCGTTTGTTGCACAAGATGCGTAAGCGTGACCGCGATCTTGCGTTAAGCATTATTGCATATAAGACGAAGACTACATTATAGAAGTTCACAATAATTTACTTCCATAATGAAATCACGACTTATGAAATGCAAGTTTAAATCCGAAGATTTTGTCATATCAGAGAAGCTCTATCTAAGGCTAATCGTAGGCCCAAATACAAATAAGTTTCACTCAAATTTTATTCTCAATTTGGGTGGAAAGAATTCTAGGCGTTCATAAAACAAGCACTACAATGCAAAGGCCTGACACATGTAATCGTAAAGCCGAATACATGGGTAATGCACAATCAGCTCATATCAACTTTGCCTTATACTCTTTGAATCATGAACGTAGCCGCATCACATTGACTAGCCTTGATTGTTTAGACCATAATCCGAGTTTTTGACACATGCAAGCTTTCTGCTGTATCGTTACTATATTTACAACTATACAATACTTTTATTTTAAATTGTTTCTTAAATAGCTTAAAAAATCATTATAACATTACCAAATAGTAGCTTTTCCAGATTTATATCCTTGAATATCTAGTACAACGTTACAAAATAGATCTTATAAAATTTAATGTTTGCATAAGAAACAAATCCATGATATAGCCAGTAGATAATGTTATCGCATTTTTTTTGTATAAAAAGCATAATAATAAAGCAATGTTATGTTATCTTTAATATAATTGTTAATTACCTACTTTCCTACTTTCTAAATGTACAATGAATGACGCATTTATTTATTTAAATTGTGAATTAAAATACTACTAATCCTTTTTAGTATATAAATTAATTAACACAAAAGGGATTTCGATATGAGGATTGTGGTCCACCTTTTTCCTTATTTATTATTGAAAGAAAATGAAGAGGATCAGAATAATCAGTCATTAGACAGGAAATATTCTCGAGAGAAGAAATACTCCAGCCAATTTTTAAATGCGGTAGGCGATCCTTTAACCTTTTTATAATAAATCAATTATATTTATTAAAAACTATAGTTAACACTTGACATGTGATAAAAAGACATTCGTTAATTTTAGTATTTTTAGTTTGGCTAATTAGTTTTATTATGAAATATTAAAAATGTTTTTGGAATTACAAACGTTCTTCATGTAAAAATATTAGAAATTTTAAGCAATACGGAAACCCTTTTTATATTTATTTCTATGCCTTGATTTTTATAATTTGGACCCAAACATTTGGTAAATAACTAATTTTGTACTTAAATGACAAATTACCCAGATACATATTTATGTATACACTTTTGATCCGGACTTATCGTATTTGGTTGAGAACCACTATCAAATAATGGGGTAAGATAAGCTCTAAGAAACTATTCTTAATACTGAATTATAATACAGAACAGAATATTACTTTATCTAAAATTTAGTTGAATTATTCATGTATTCAATCTGCAAGAACTTTATATTGCCTTGAAAATGTCTGAGGTAGATTAAACGATTACCCATTTCCCATAAATACAGATACTTTTTAAAAGCTCACTTTAATTAATAAAATGTCCACAGAGCTAATAGCAGTATATCTAAGATGATATACTGTTATTACTGTTATAAACTGATTGATTGTGGACCTAGTATTTTAAAAAAAATTAAGGATGAGTAAATATTAACATATTTACTGTTCGTCAAAGATTGTACGAAATTAAGATGACACAGTTCTTATCTAAATGACTGTACCTCTGTATTTAAACCCATTGAACGCCGGGAATCCAGACACAATAGAAAACATATTGTGTTTGGCGCCTTAATTCGTCATTGGCGATCAAAGGGTTAATTGGTCTACGAATTTATGATTTCCTGTCGTCAGTCTATAATTATGAATAAATTCAATGAAACTGTTATACATCTAGTGCTTCAGCCGGCGCTTTTTTATCATAGCAGCACCCATATGCAAAAAATGCACCACCATTTACTCATTAGACAAAATAAAAGCTGTTTGTCCCAGTAGTAACCATGCCATTAATATTACCATATCATTGTTGTTTTACACAAAATATCAAATTTCATATCCTTAAAATTATTTTTAGTGAGCTTATGATAATATCCTACTTTTTGTTATTATGCCTTTTCAATGAGTGTTCAAAATATTTGTAATACATTTTTGGCAATTTAATTAACAGTATGTTAAAGTAAAATGGCACAAAAATATGATGTACACATTAAGGATGTAACAATCATGGCTGGAGATGTTGAAAAATTTGGGACGGTTATAATGTACGTATGTTAGGTTATTATAGTTATTTATAGCGATAGAAAATTTAGGTTTAATTTCAAATACAGAATAGGGACTAAAAATACTTATTTGTTGATAAAGACTAATGTCAAAATACCGTGCTTGACCCCTCCCAGTGAATTTTTACAAAATTCTTAATTGAGCAAACTGGAAATACGAACATTATTATGTATGGTCACAAATAAAATAAATACAATTACAAAATTTGGATACAGGAACGACTTACAACCATTTTATTACTTAATCGTGTTTTTTGAATTATAAATAATGTTTGCAGTTTTTTGGATATGTGCATCAATATTATTATGCTTGTTACTTATAGTATAGATGAGCGAAAAAATAAGGACCTTCCTTATATAATATAAATTAAATTAATAAGGAACAAAAAGCACAAGAAAGAGTTAGTCAAAAAACATATCTAAAATTTGCAAGTATTCCCATTCTGAAATAAAAGATGAATATGCTGCTGAGTACTCTTAAATACCTATTTACAGAAATTTATCTCTAAATGTACTTAATTTCATGTAAATCAATAACAAATCATTAAATCAATTAAAAGAAACATGAAACAGTAAAAACGAAAAGTAACAGTCTTAACTATTTTAAATGTCTTTTGGTATTAGGCAAACAAACATTTGTAAATGTCGGAATTTCGACACAAACAGTAAAGAAACAAATCATTTGAAATATTTGTTCGATACTTTTAATAAAAAAATAAGTATAAAAATAACCTGTATAACCTTTTTACAAGACTTACACTAGTATCTTACAACTATTTAATCCTATTCACAAATATCATATTTGATTCAGAAGTTTAATGGATGTCTTTTATGTTTATACATATTTTTTTCTTCAAATGTGCAGCTAATATTAACTAGTGAGACGCACGAACTTCGTCAATGACAAAACCAACCAGTTATTGATTCAGTTTTAAATAAGTTACCACCGTTTACACTACAATTTTATAAGCTAAAATGCAAACTACTAAATTCCAAATTACTATAAAGACCAAAAGCATGCAATACTTGTCAGTCTGTGAGTTCACTTCAGTTAAGACACACTTTTGGTCTGGACTGTTTACCTTTAATTGTACGAGTAAGATACAAACCACTGCAGTTGGTTATAGTAATTTTGCACCAACACGTAATGCACTGAAAACAACACACGCGACGGGTCTACCTGATATGGCGTGTAGTACCCACCGTGCGGTTGTGGTGGCCTGTACTAGGCTATCTGATGGGTCAATTTGTGGTCCCCAGTCACCCTGGCCGACAGCAAGCCAGGATTCACCTCATTGCAGCTGGAAATTAATATATTTTGTGTTATGTATATGTAATAGAGCGTCGGTGGCTCGTAGGTGTGGTTACTGTTGTCTTTCGATCTGGTGCAGGTTCAAATCCCGCCACGTACCAATGTATTTGAGAAATTCTGTGTACGTTTATCCGATGCTCTTACGGTAAAGGTAAACATCGCGAGGAAACCTACGCACGCCTGCAAAGAGATTCCAAGGTTGTGCGTGAAGTCGGCCAAACCGCACCCCTACGGGTAGGCTCATGCCCCTCGGTGGGGACGTTTAATGAGCTGAATATGGGGTATATGCAATAAGCCAACAAACTGTCAGACAGCACTCCTAGGTCTCAACTCCACCAATTTACTTAACTTTAATACAATGCACAATCCAACTGTAAATTTAGTGAAGGTTTAAAATGGCAATTGTATAGAAGGAACTTAACAATAAACAAATTACATGAACAATCACGAATAAATATCAACCAAAAATGTCCAACCGCTTGACACATACGTTAAATTATTGTTATATTTATGACATATAATTTTGACTTTAACGCGTCAATAAAAGAGTACAAAATCAGAAGCACGAGCATATTACTATGTCGCTATGAAAATCTCCTTGCCTAAATTAAAGATAGATCCCGCCATGAGAATGTCGATGGATATTTGTTTATTTAAGTTTAACTGATCACATATGTTGCAGAACCGATGGCTTTTGCAACAGACGAGTTCCGGAGCGGAGACCACTTCTTGGCAAGCGTAACGTAAGACGCCATATGCGAAAGGTCGTGGTAAAGGACTCCGGTAGGTTAATGAAAGATGATATCTCCATCACAAAGGCAGACCACCGGAAATACATATAATCTAATAACAAAGTTGTTTTTTATTGCCTCAATATGACTGAATTCGCAATCAATATTTTCCTCAACTTACTATAAACCGCGTTCTCGGAGTCTCTTCTGGACAGCTGGTTTCACCCTGGGTTTTCCATTGCTATGAAGACCTCGTCCTGTTATGAAGTACAGTATATTGTGCCTGGGCCCGTACCCTTGCAGAGACTTCAGCTTTTGAATGTGTGTGTCAATAAAAAGATCCAAGGACTCCTTAGCTTCGGCCACGCGCAAATAGTGAAGATCAATTGTTGCATTATCCGGACATTTAGCTGCGTGCAACTGTAACAAATTTATGAATAGTTAACGATGAAGTTTATTTTATTTTCTACTCTAATATTTCATGCTTAGATTTCAGAATGTGGAAACCGTCAAGTGACGTCTCATATCAGATACGTGTTCCCATATATGATATGCTTAGTCACAATCACTACCTGACCTTAGTGATGAAGAAGATTCTTTTGAAAATAATGAGTATTACTGTCAGGGTGATGAAAAATGTAATGATTACGTGGAATTGAGGGACAACGATGTATTGTTATGATTTGTATTAAATTAAATTCATTAAGGCTTAAACACCTAAGGGGCACTTTTATATTACATTATTTTTTAATTTAATAAATATCATGAATTCTTTCATGCTTCGTATTTATGCTTAAGAGATACACTGCTCGATGAAATAAATTGATAATTTATAATCAAAGTGTAAGAGGAATGCGTATATGTTTTACTTCTAGGGTACAAAACTAGCAGTAGAAGTCCTCTTCCTCTTGAAAAGCATTTACGATCTGTACTCCTGACAAAACCTAACATTACCAACTCTGTATTGTGATAGAAACTGGAAGTTCTAATAGCTTGAGATTAAAGTCGACCTCTTTTAAAACAATTTTGATAATAGCGTAAAGTACTTACTTGCATTAACGAAGCTGCCGCCAAACTATTGTATAGTTCGTATTTGCGTTTGTGGAACTCAGCTAGTTCCCGGTAGTAACTCGCAACAGCGATTAAACCACGACCAACATACTCGCTGGCTTTTTGTATGTTCCTATAAAAAACATATACCTTTATAAATTATCATCATCCATATCAGTCTATAACAGGTCACTGCAAGGCACAGGCCTTCGCGGATTGGTGGATGTTAACTAATCCACTAAACTACTACTAACTAAACCATCCTAAAATTGCATTATCGAATTCAATTCACCAAAGTAGGCAAATTGCAAAAAGTGCTGTTTCCCTGCGGGAATCGAACCATCGACCTCCGGATAACGCAGTCCACAGTCTAGAAGTCGTTTACTTGAACGTCCTACAGTCTTGCGACATACTGGACATACTCGTCCAATACTACTCCAAAGAATGAATTTATTAAAAAAAAAATTTCAGATCTCTACTGCAATTATTCTTAATATGTAAGTTCTACTTTATTATTAATATGTAAATACGTACTTCTACCTACATAATACATTTAATTTCATACATTAAATTTCCCTCAAGCGTTACGCAATTGAAACATTTCCAATGTAAATATCGTCAGACTGTTTGGTAACACATGTTAAGTTTTATGCATCAATTAATAATTTGCTTAATTCAAAAACTCAATCCCCTATGTGTTTTGATATTTATTTTCTATTTTATTAGATTTGATAAGATTATATTGGCAAATAACATATATATCATTTCATGATCTTCAATTTCCTTTTCCGAAACGGAAGAAAACACTATCTTCTAGAAAAATTCAATTCAAAAGTGACTTGTATTCTTGTCTTCTTTGAATAAAAAAATAAAGAAATTGTTTCATCAACACGGCAGAGGCCACCTACCAATACGACTGGACAGGATGGTAGCTAATGGAATGTATACTTAGATCAACTATAAACAAAATAGAAGCACAATCACGAAAAACCAACCAAAAAATGTTCGAATACCATGACGCATACGTATTGTTATTGTTATATTTAGAACGTATATTTATTTATTAAAATCGCGTCAGGTGGGCAGAATTTTCATTCATAATCACGTCGCTCGCTACATGTCATAATGACATAGTAGTGTGCTCGTGTTTTTGATTTTGTACTCTTCCTCACCATCATCGTCATCAGTTCATTAAACGAGGGGGCGAGGGGCACGAGCCTGATTACGCGAGGGTGATTAGGCCCTAGTCGTCCACACGGGCCCAGTGCGGATTGGACGACTTCACGCACAACTTTTGAATTTCTTCGCAGGCGTGCATGAAGGTTTCCTCACGATGTTTTCCTTTACCGTAAGAGCGTCGGATAACGTACATATATTTTCGAAAATTTGAAACACATTGGTACGTGTCGGGATTTGAACCTCAGCCCTTCCGGTAGGAAGGCGACATTCCACACCATTGAGCCACGGACGACATTATTTTCAAATAATCTAATTTTTATAATTGTGTTATAAACTTACGCATTTCGACTTTGCAGATGACGCTCAGCGACAGAACGATAGTTGTTGACTACTTCCATATCTGGCACCTCTCCTTTAGGTAACAAAGGCCACTCCACATCCTGTAATGCCTACAAAATAATTATATTTTTAGTAGGTTTTATACTATATATATATGTCACAGCCATCTGGTTAAATCAGCCATCCAATTGGACGCCATTCAATTAAATAGCTGAAGAACAACTAGCCATGTCGTTGACCACAACGTTTAGCTGGATGGCTGAACGTTGTTTGGTCATTTAGTTAATTTTATTTGGCAATTCTTTGTTTTAATATTATTTTCACTACATAACACTTCAATTTTGCTTATAAATGCACAAAAGCAAGGTAATAAAACCAGAACATCCACTGTTCATGCTGCTGGTGCCATATAGATTATGATCACTACTAGCGCTGTAGTGGAGAAAAGCAGAACTAAATTTGAATCACTTGGCCGAGCCTTGATCAGTCTTTTCGAAAGGGCTAACTTTCAATATGCCAAGTTGTAAAATGTTGTGTTATTTTAGCACAAACAACTATCGGCCTAGGCATCCAATTGGATGACAAATTTAACTAGATGGCTGCGACATATTAATTGGGACACGCCCATTTGAAGGAATCAATGAAATGAAAACTTTCTCTTGACATGTTGCAGTCCACTGCTGGACATAGGAATCCCCAATGTCGCACTAGATAACCCGGTCCCTCGCTTCCCTCATCCAATATCCAGCGACCTTACAAGTCAAATGCTTTATTCAAATAAATTGATTGGCGTATAACGCTCGGACCACATCTCATATTTAGGAATCGAAATAAGTCAATTTTAATTAGCTTTATTTCGGTCTACATAGCATTGTCATCATTAGCTAATGAGCTGATATCTCCCCATCGAGGGGGACGAGCCTACCCGTATAGGCTTTAGTCTTCTACGTGGGCCCAGTACCGACATCACGTCCTATGAATTTCTTCGTAGAAGTGCGCAGGTTTCCTGACGAGGTTTTCCTTCACCGTAACGGCGTCGGATAACCGTACATATAATTTCGAAAAGACATTGGTACGTGGCGGGATTTGAATCTGCCCTCTCCAGATTTTTAAAGTAATCCAATTGGATTTCTTTGTAGATTAAAATACATTTTATGACAACAACCATTTTAACCAGAAGTTTATGGCTCGATTAATAATGATTTGTCTACCGTCTAACCAATTATATTTCATAATTGCTATATAAAATATAACGATATTTACATAAAGTTTATTTGTTATTTTTAAACAGATAATATATCTACATGAGTAGTACACGTAACATATTCGCTCATAATGAGTCATGCAAAGGTAAAGATAGAAATTGTACTTTACACCATGTAATGTATTGTTTTGTTTCGCATGGTTGATGATAAGCGTCAATGGATCGTCATTATCGAAAACAAAATATAATAATTAATCAACAACATTTTAAGGTTTTTTGCGAAAGCACTTGTTTCCATAGAAACAATTTGATAGCTAATAAAAATTCATAATAATCCTTGAGTATTTAAAAGGCAGCTTTATCACTATCGTTGGCAAAAAACGAGACAACAGATGTCTCATTGTTATCACGTCGACTGTCAGCGAATGTTAAATTTGCCTGCTTGGTATAAGTAGCTTGGAAATTTTAATCATTCACGGTTTTGGAGTTTTACAAAAGTTATAATACTTTTTAATACTGTGAATAGATAAAAACAATACATCAGAACTCGTTGGGTCTTCCAGCTACTTAATTTTCTTCAGGATTGTTTTGTTTATACAAGTGTGGCCAGTATTTATTTTTCACTTTTTATTCTATTTTAGGTAAAAAAAGTATCTATGCAGGTTTATGTTTGTATACATGGGTGAGACTTTCATGAGATCCAAAAAAAGAAAGAAGATCCAATTTATTAAGTGATGCTGAAAACAATTTCACTTAGTCTCATGATTTGATGTCGAAACTCAGAAATAACAAAAATAAAAACGGCAAAATGTATACCCATATGTCGTATCTGCGTATACATAAAACAATATCTTTCTCGCGTTTCTGTCACACTTAAAGGGGTCAAATTACTCAAATTAGCACCCCAAAAGGTTCACTTCGATACTGTGCCAGACTTAGAAACAAGTCATGGTCGTAGAAAATCTCAACATATACTTGAAGCAGGGAAATAAACTGAAGAATTGTGGAAAATCTCGCCGTTACGTCAGAAGCCCAACTCTAAGACTAAGTTAAACCTTACCTTTCGCTCCGCCTCCATTAGCCTGCTTTGTCTCTCCATTTCTTTAGCAGTCACAATTATTGATTCCGTCTTTTTCGTTTAGAACACTTATTTTGCCAGTCGATACGAGCAAATTCTGGAAAGAAAAATAGCAATCAGTTTTCAAGTATTATTACGTATATGAGGTCGCACAGTTTGTAGCTTGTGGTGTTTAAAAACAAATTGAAATTAAAAAAAATTTTATTTTTAACAAGCCACAAATATACTAATTCTGTTGCCTCCTGCTTCATTGCATTTAATATTCAAATCGAAAGAACGATATTCCAAATTTTAAAATGTTTTAATATAAGTCAGCCTAAATACCCGTTTTTCTACAGCACTAATATAGTATAATATATGGATATCCATGAGTATGTGCTGCTGCTCTAAGTATCTTGTTTTAAAGTTTATCTTACATGTAACTTAATCCAGTTACATGACCAAAAAATCTTACCTCCACTGTTGTTTGAAAATTATTATCATGAGCCATAAGCAGCTCAGCTAGTAATTCTTGTGGTATATCGGGAAAAATGTTGTACAATTTCTCGCGAGTAAGCTTGGCAGCTAGATCATTAGGCTCTTTATTTTCCATTCAGCAACATCTCTTTGGTATATAGATAAAGCCAACTCCATGTCCATTATCTCTTTAAAATCAAGGACTTCTGCTGGCTTTCCGACTACAGCAAACTCAGCTTCTTTCATTGCCAAAACTCTGCAAGGCGATTGTAAAGAAAAAGAAAGAGATAGTAACATCAAGAGAATATAAAAAGAAAACATTAACATTTGCATGCATTTCAGACACAAGTATAGGTTGCCAAAATAATAGGACTACATTAATGTCATTTCTACTCACTAGTGGCAATGACCAAAACCGCTATTACAAACATATAACATCTACTCGAGCAACACCATAACTTAACAAACAAAGATCCAGGATCTATATTTAGACTTTATGAAGTCCACCCCAACTATCCCATTATCACAATTGTTGGACTGATGCAACTCATGGAAGATAGAAGTACTCAATCCTCGCATATGTGTTCACAGTTTGCACTTATTACCTTTTATCAACATAAATTGGACGGTAGATGGTCAATCTTGCTTTTTTTCTGTTAATTGTAGAACCCGCTAAAGTTCTGACCCTACTTCATGTAGTTTTATCTGGACAACTTCCCAGTTCACTATAGCCGCTCAGTTAGATAATATCAAAATAGACAATATTGGGCAGATGGATAGGGCGGTCTGGTACGATTTATTGCGAAAACGATTCTTAATCTGATTTAATTTCTTTTATTTTTAGTGGGCGGCGGTGCTACAAAAAGTCTATTCAAAACCAACTGAAAAGAGTATCAGGATTGACAGTTGGATTTTTAAACAGGATAACGCAAGACAAATGACATGACGACAAGGATTTTTACCTACAGGAGCTAAAATACTTATAACAAGATGTACAATGTGCGCTACCTATATATTAAAAAAACCAGCTGTGCCCCGCTTTATAAGATTTTCTCCCGCAGTTAAATATAGCCTAAAATCGCTTTGGTAAGTCACACACTCCAATTTTATTATGTGTATAAATAAAAACCTAGTCTGTCTTATTTCTATGTTACTCATACTTAAAAAATATTGTAATGGCATTTATTATAAAAGAACTCATTCACAAATTCTAACATACCTGGCATACTCTTCATCTTCTTTTAACATTGTGGGAGATTGCCTATCGTGTGCGTCAAGTTGATGCATTAAGGACTCCATCCATAGTGCGTTTATGTTGTTAAGCAAGGACAGAGGTATGTTAATACTAGGCTTCACTTTATCCGGGTACGACATATCGGACCTCCCAAATAACCTATCGAGCTCATTTACAAACTCATGTCCCAAGTTAATATTAACCGTTTTTTCAGGTGGTCATAACTTGCTACAGATTCTTCATCATCACTTAAATTGCCATCATCGTCATTTGTGTTCTTAATGCAAGCAAGTTCTTTACCACAGGATTCACCTGAAGTAGACGGTTGGTTATCATCAGGCACTTCTGCTATTTTAACAGGCTCTCCATGACGCAATTGTTTTAATTTATAGCAATGTTCAGAATAGTGACTTGGATCAATGGAAACATTTTGCTCGATCTGTTTCTTTAACTCTATAGAAGCGGCAGATGCGTTATTTAGGCGTCTGCTCTTTTTGGGTGCACTTACACCTGGATTGCTAGGTACAAGAGGTATACTCTTGTCTTCATTGTTATCTTTAGGATCCAAAGATGTGTCAGGAATAACATTGTAATATGACAGACAGTTGCACAATAAGGGAGAATCTTCCTCTTCTTCCGACTCTTCGTCTTCATCAATAATAGCTAATGTTTACTAGCAACACCCTCCAGGACAATTTCCACGGCCCAATTGACATCCCCTACGCATTGATCTAATATATGCCTGAGATCACTTCTGCTGACATTTTTAAAGAGTTTTCTAAAAATAACGAAATGACTTTCCTCGTACTCACATCTTTTAAATACCTTTATTTGTTCTTCGTTTGTCATAGTACTTTTATCTAATGACCTGTACGTAGGTATCTTTTCTGATTGAAATGACATATGAAATTGATTTATATCACGTGGTGTTGTGGCAAGTATTTTCAGGTTATTTTTATTATGATTGAAATCATCTACCTCTATACGAGTTGAAGCGGAAACTTTTACAACTATAGGTTGTGTAGGAACTACTACTTGATCACTATCGTCATTCCAAGGTGGCATAAAAAGTGATATTTGTGTCCAGTCTTGACACTTATTGACTGCACTTACTAAGGATTGTTCAGTATTAATTCGAGGATTAGTCGTATTTTCCCTTCTATGATGTGGTCTAGGTTCTTTTATATCATGATTGTCGCCATTACTATTACCATTATTGTCGTCATTATTGTTACCACAATTCTTACTATTGGCGTTGACTTCCCCTTCTTCCCAACTTTCACCATTTTCCCATTCTTGTTCCACCTTTTCCAGTTGTTCCAATTGCTTTTGAACTGCCATGTATTTATCATTATTGTATGTTACATCAAAACTCGATACATTTGCCCCAGAAGAAGGCTCGGGAGTCGATGACAGCTCAGTGCTTGACAACTCATGCTGGATTTGTACGATTGTTTCTTCAAAATCATCATCTACTTCTGAATGACTAGATGTTCTGTGTTCATTTATTGAATGACCTTTCTCGGTAACTGTTTCAGTCGTTTTTGTACGCTCTTGACTGGTGTAAGTATTATTTGTATCGGTTGCAGTCACTTTTTCGTTTTTCTCATCACATCCTTCATAAACTGGCATTGATCTTAAAACTGGTGGCCTCCAATCTGAAGATATGTTAAGCAAAAATATTGAAGTATGTCATCTCCAGTAATATTATTGACGTAATTATCCAACATCCTTTTAATTGACATTATAGGAACATTATGAATATTACGTCTTGCTAACTGATTCGCTTTTTTGGCCCATGGTTTGTGGTTCAACCACTTCAATAATGTAGCCATTGAAAATGGCGTATCTAGCATAAATCTCCATCTCCCATAGCTCAATATTTGTGTTATCAATTATTAATGGACTCAATCCTTGCTCCATAGCAGCTCTTGCACGATTTTGATTCAAGAATGGGCTTCACTCAGATTTTGTTTATTAAATGTATTTCCTCTATACATGAATAATCATCAGTACTACAAATATGGGTCCTGAAATTTACGTAAGTGCCTCCAATTAGCATTTCTACAATTTTTTGAGCCAAATGTGTTTTCCCAGAACCGGGAGCTCCTCGCATTAAAATTAATGTTCTAGAACCTTATTATGGTACTCAACAATTCTTCTCATTTGTCATTCCATGGTATACTGCTAGGGTTAGGAATTTTTTTCCTAACCTTGGGCACTGCTCCATAGCTTTGAACTGTAGCAGCGAAAGACTGCGAAGTTGATTGTTCATTTTGAACTGTTACTGGCTGATTTATCTTACTGCTATTTTGTATTGCACTGGAGTAAGAAATAGATGCTTCATTCTGACCTACATTCAGTGCCTGGTCAACCAGCGACTGCTCTTCGGTTGTTTACTCTTGCCATTATTTTCAGTGTCACTAGTTATTTTCATAACAGCATCCAGAGATAGGTTTACTGAGAAGAAAAAAGTTATAAAAAATATGAATATCACAGATAAATTTAAGAGGTACTGCAATCACTATATAGTATTATATTTGTATAGTTAATATAATGCATTGAATTTCGTACTGCAAAAGCTATTTATTATTCAGTTAATACTTTAACTCAAATAAAAAGAAAAAACAATTTTGATAACTATGTTGCATGCTGCTGAACAAATAATAAAGCTCTAGCCAACCGTCAAGGCGCCCTGATCTATACATATATTATAAAGCTGAAGTTTGTTTGTTTGTTTGAACGCGCTTATTTAAGGAGATAAAGGTTCGATTTGTAAAAATCTTTCAGTGTTACATAATTAGCTTATTTATCGGGGAAGGCTACATATCATAACGCTGGGAATAATAGGAGCGCAGCAGCAAGGAAGAATGTTTCAAAATCACGAGATTTTCTCCTACTAAGAGCTTCAGCTGCGTAAATAGTTAGTTTCGCAAAAATCATGTATGAGACTACTGCTCCCTTTTAAAGTTCTAAAAAAAATTCTGCGACTGCATATGTCTATCTTTTATGGTTAGCTTTTTATAACCATTTTTTGCCAACGAAATTTGTCCTAGAGTAATGCATTATTTGCGAAGGTATTTCCATAAACATGATATTGATCCTTATCCAAATACGAAAACGACGAAGTCGCACGCAAAAGCTAGTCTGGTGTAAAGTGAAAACCGCGGCAACGATATAAGGTGTAGTTAAGAAGTGTTTTTTTATCATTTCATGGGAAGGTAAACAAGCAGGTGGTTCACTGAAGGTGACCCATGAACACTCACAAGTCACAACTCTGAGGATGAACAAATACATTGCCAACCTTACAAAAACGAAGGGGGATTTGGGTTTCCGGGAACGTCACTCAATCAGCACTCGAATTTCTGTATGGCTGTGATATCACTACAGTTGAATTGAGATCCATGCAGAAGCATAGTTTTCTCACACTAAGGCCCGTATTCTAGAACAAGACTCAACGTTGTGCTTTACTTTAATTGACTTAAAAAAGTGTTATTTATCGTACAAGCGCTATCCTTTTCTCACTCTAGTGAACGCTTGAGTCTCGTTCTAGGATACGGGCCTTACACTTTAATGCGGAAATGATGATAATGAAACCAAACCAGTGTGTATTAACTTTTTATTCCGTATATATAT
>PQWD01014183.1:0-81693 GCA_019425675.1 Leucinodes orbonalis | reverse complement strand
TCATTAACACTTGTCACTTAAAAGAGCTACGAGTGTGCTGTTTTATGAAGATTTGCATCAGTATAATTTGTATGCAAATATCTATCTATCTAACATCCAAACTTGTACCCATTGCGCTATCGACGTCAATACATATTTTTAAGTTTTTATTCTGTGGCAAACCTTGATACCCAGTCGTCTCTTTCCACATAAAATTGGTCCTCTATAAACACCAAATGGATTAATGATTTGTGATACCAATTTACGTCGTGACTTACTACTTTACTGCGATCACACTGACTACAGCCGTAGGCTCAGAGAAACCTGAATTTATTAGAATGGAACAAAAAACGAAAAGATTACAGTACATGTATTTTTGTGATCAATGTTAAAACAACGCTAAAACTAAATGGAAGCGAAAAAAGCTCTCTGTTGAACAACTTCGCACTCTTTCAAATAAATTAATGTACGCCCTTAATTACTTACACAAGAAATTTGCTTCTTTTATAGTTTCTGAACCGTGAAATTCGGAGTTACGAACTGTATAAGAAGTTTACGCTTAATTGTTATTCATCTTGTTTGAAAAAGTTAGGCTGTGCCAACTCACGAAATCATGATTTTTAAATAGATTAAATACCACATCTACGCACTACGTGGTACTCACAGCAGTTCATTAACGTCCTCACCGATGGGCACGAGCCTATCCGTATAGGGATTTGGACACCATATAGAAATACGCTGCCGGTTTCTTTTAATGGAAATACGCTCATTTTTTAGACTTTTTTTTTTTCGAACTGACTACTGCTGTTGGCCGCAGATGCCTTTACAGCTTCACCGGGCAAGTAGAGCGCAGAGGGCTCTCAGCCTTAAAATTTACACAAGGGCGTCCCCGAACGGGACTCGAACCTCGGCTTAGGGCGTTGCGGGGGAACTCTTTTTTTAGACGCTACTTCTTATATTACTTAGGAAATATGTCCAACGCTTGTCAGTCCACTGTTTTTTAATGTTTGTGCATATCAATATTTTTCGAGTAAAAGTACCATTTAAAAACAGGTCACAAAAGAAAATACTTTGGTACATTTGTCAGTCTAAATGATAACTAGCTCTTATCCTAACAACACACAAAATTCTAAATTTAAAACTTGATCCGAGCAACTTCCCATTTTGTTGAAACACTATAGTTCAGTTTGGAGCATTAAAACTTCGACCATGATGCAGTACTTTACTGGTGAACTTTAACCATAGCTTTTTATAAACCTTGTATAAACCTGTTACTCTACGAAAAGTCATGCTGATTTATTTGAGATTGCTATTCCTGGAAATCAAGAAAGAACTGATACTGGCAGCTTTATTTTATAATATTATTTTGTTCAGATTGTACTAATAAATATTTAAGTAATATGAATTCTACGTAGAATTGTGTTTTTTAACGTTGGCAACGCATTCGGTGCAGTATATAATAAGTAAATTGTTAAAATAAAACAAACACACACAAACATTGTAACATACTCACAAAAATTAAGGCAGCAAACAATGACACCGAAATATTCATCAATGAAACTAGGGTTGTCCCTAGACATCCCTACGCTGATCTTCTCTAGAAGTATATATTCACAAAGCATTGTATACTGATCGTGCTGATCATATAACCCAGGAACTCAACTCAACTCAATGGAGTCTAAAATTGTTTGTTTTTTATAATAGAGGGGCAAACGAGCAGACAGATCTCTGATGGAAAGTGAATACTGCCGCCCATGGACATTTGCAATACCAGAGGAGCTTCAAGATGCGTTGCCGGCTTTTTTAAGCAAGAGTAAGCTCTTTTCTGAAGGTCTGCAGGTCGTATCCATAACTAACTGGCAAGTGTTACAAGTATGTCTACCATTTAGTACACACACAAGATTTCTGGTGTAACACACTCGTACACTTACATTTAACCAAAAGGATTGTGTAGGAACAATTCCACATTCATCATTTTGTGCGACTAACATGTATTTGAATACAAGCGTTGGTGGATTATGTTGAGCGCCAAGATAACGTTTATCAAATGCTTTACTAATTAAAATTTATAATTTCTTCAAAATCGGAACATTGTTACAGAAATAAAAAGTGCTTTCATATAACACTAATTTTCGCAATACTATGTAATGGTGAGTGATGCTTTTACTAAAGTACTCGTTACCGGACAATACGTTAAAAGTCTTGATAAAGATATGTCATACTAGTAGGTGGTACACTTTGTATTGAGTCATCTTGGTAGGTAGTACCACCGCAGTGCCAGATATCGACCCGTGAAATAGCAGTGTTGCGTTTTTTTTGTGTTTCGGGATGAGGGCACTGTAGCTAGTGAGATTACGGCTACGTAACATCGGTGCGCATTGATGGAGGATAATAACTGTATATCAGTTGTTGGACTCCTTCAAGCCGCTCTGTCATGGTAGAAGATAGAAGATAGAAAAACGTTTATTGGCTTAAGCAACACAAAAAAATATATCGACAAACAACAAAAAACAGGCATAATAAAAGATAAAACAATAATGGAAAACACAAGGGAAAAAAACAGGTACATTATAATTAATCTAAGAACTTACGAGCTAGTGTTGATAGCCAAATAGGTCCCACCTCAGCATAAGCTTAGACGGCATAATATCCGTCGAAGCGCTGGTTTTACGGAGGGACCCTTGGGTGAGTGACGTATATGTGTGAAATAAAAATATACTTATATACAATAAACACAAGTAAAATATTATATACATAATGTGTACAATTGCGTGTAAAGAATCTTCAATGCTAAAACTGAAGTAAATGGTAGGGCGTATCATTTACCATCAGGTGAGCGTCTTACCGACCATCTATGTACACTTACATATAAAAAACTTAGATCTTTTTGTAAATAAATACATACTATGAATACGAACAAACGGAGGATACACAGGAACATAGGCCTCCCATAATTAACGCCAGATATTCCATATCTGGCGTTAATTATGAGAGGCCTATGTTCATGAGGACTTAGGAACCAGTACCAAAAGTGATAACCTTAATATTTTTATAAAGAATTTTGTACAACAAAAACATCCACACATTTTGATTGTTTTTAAAAGCTCTGAAACCAAAACCGAAAGGTGGAACACAAATAAATTTTAAGTATTTATCAATTAGTAACTAATTTTATTTAACCCTTTAACCAAGTTTCCTGTACCGTAAATATAAATGGTAGTAACGTTTTCCGCTACTTAAATAACACACGGTAGACTGTATGGTTAATCGAGCGCAAAAATAATGAAATGATTCTACTTAAATTGATGTTTCCACCGCAGTTATCTATGAAATTCACTTTTCTGTAGTGTTTTTGGAACAATATATTACCCTTAACTAAGAATGAGGGTAGGTTTATAAACGTTTTTTGGTTCAAACTCGTCCAAGATTAACTTTATGTGCAATCATGCAATATTAACATGTCGTTTTTCATAAGTATGAATGTTTCATAAATTACCAAAAATGTATGTAAGTATGTTTATACGATGATAAGTACCCATAGCACAAGCTCTTTCCTTAAATTTTGACGACCCATTTGATGTAATGATTGAGATGTCTGCCATGAACATGTCTGTCTGTATCAGTCTGGATGTTTCTATGTTTAATATATATGCATTTAAAAATATATATAAGTATGTGTATTCGTTATTTAGTACCCATACTTCAGGCTTCACGCTTAACTTGGGGCTAGATAGCACTGTGTGAATGTCAGTAGAAATTTATTATTAAATTAAGACTAAATTACGGTGTGTGAGCGTCTCTGGATATTTATTTATAATTAACAAGTAAATTTTGCATACTATTCAAAAGTTTTCCAATATTTTGCACGGCATCCTTTAATCGAACTCTTATATCGCTATAAATCCAGCCTTTAATCAGCCCCAGTTCCGAACACTCAAAGCCTCCCAAGTTTTTATTTACTTGACTTATTACTTCATCATTCGTTTTGCAGAATACCCAAAAACTCGAACTGTGTACCGATCGATCTTATTGAACCAATTTATGATGACGCCACAAACGTGTTTACACAACTCCTTAAGTACACACTCGTTTGCTTTTATAAATAAAAGCCAAGTTAACTTCGCATTTATCTTTTGCATTCTTACGAATTCTCTTGATTTAGATTGTTTGCTGTTTTTGTACAACACAGTCGTTATGTTTTTAAATCATAAATTACCTTGCGCAGTAATGTTTAATCTCATACGTATAAGTTCTTTCTTCATAGTAATACAGTTGGTTTATGGTAATAAAATTAAATGTTTCAAAAGTTGGTCGCCATTTTGTGCCATTTTATAGTACAGCTGATCCCTATTCAGTTGTGAAAGACTAAGACTCTGCTTAAAAATAGCACAGTTTTTAAGCTACAAGTCAAGCAAAGCAAATTTTCGTTAGGATTTTGAACATCGGATATGTACTATAGTAGGGGTTGGGTTAGTTATACAGTTTAGTAGGGTTACAGATTGGGTAAGTAAAATCCCACCAAAAACATTCTGTAAAAAATCTAGCCAAGTCTCGATGGAGCTGCTTGATTATCTCTAAAAAGTAATGAAATCAAGACAAAGACTGCGATTATTTATTATTGTGGTTAATGTTGTGTGACTTGGCCGTTGAACATTCTTTATACGTTAGTGCCTTTATCAAGCCTACAATCGACGGGTTATTGAATTACCGTTTTCCAAGTGGCAATTTGTATCGTCAATGGGTAGCGGTCCTGGCGAGACGTCGGCTACTATACCAAGTTTCCGGGTTCGAGCCCCGGACATTACCTACAAAAATTTGTGTGCATGAACATGTCTGTTTGTATTGGTCTAGCACGCTCGACTTGGCGGGGGCACTACTCCAGATCTTCGATTATCCAAGTTTTTATAGTTTTCCCTATATGTAGCCATGAAACCCTAACTCTGTACCAAATTTCAACTCTCTGAGTTAATGGGAAGAACTAGTTCTATTTTGATGATTTTGTTATCTAAGCAGGGTTAATTATATTAAAAAACAGCCAAACCAATAAAAACAAATATGTCAATGCACACAAAGTACATCTCAGCTCGGACACAGCTATAAAAAAGCATAGTGTACGTACATAGTGAAACTTTGACACAGGCCTTTACTATTTAACTAGCTATGTAAATAAGGAGTCATAGGTTCCCAGTTTTCCGTTCGAGGTAATGCAACGTGTTTGAATCATGGATATGAAAGCGATTGAAACCTAGTTAAAATATTTTATATAGTGACATCATGATCAGCTCATTATACGTCCCCACCGAGGGGCACAGGCCTACCCGTAAAGGGTGTATAGGGCTTAGTTTAAATCTCTTTGTACGCGCGCAGAGGTTTCCTCACGATGTTTTCCTTCACCATAAGAGCGTCTGATATTGTACATATAATTTTTAATATGGTGTCGAGACCCTTGGTCCGTGGGGCCCTAGCGCTATTAGGCTTTTTAAAGAAATTTCCAAACGATTAGTCGACATTACTGGAGACCGAAGATCTGGCAGCTACCTCGGTCAAAGAATTAGTTTAGCGATTCAAAGGGGTAACGCTGCCAGTGTCTTCGGAACTTTACCAAAGGGGGTTCTTTAATTATTTATTTAGTTATTTTTTTTATATTTTAGTTGTATATTTAATTTTTAAGTTTTTAGTTGTTAGTATTGATTAATTATTATTATTATTTGTTAATATCTAGGTTATTTCTTATCCAATTTTTAATTCTTTATCTGGTATAATCTATTTTATACTATAGGCACTATAGCCACTTTATGGACCAGATCCTTCGTATTAGGCATAGTTAACTCCTACCATTGTTATCATTTATATAATATTTGTATATTTTAACATTAATTATTATTAACAAGAAAATGTATAAATACGCTAGAAATGAAAGTTTTTTGTGAAATGAAATGTGTCTTACCCGTACTAACGCAGCTGAGACAGGGACACTAACTGCGGGATTGGTTCACAAGTTCAAAGTCACTCAACTAGATTTCTGTTCCCAAACCAATAAATCACACAAATATATAAAATTTTCTTTTTTGTATCGAAAACATGAACGGTGTTATCTAAATTCAAATTGATTACTCCTATGTCCTCAAAGTCCCTGCATTAGCTCTACAACAGACCTTCCAATGTTGATGGCATAGCAATAATAGGATCCTGCTATATAACACCTCAGGTGCGTGAATTAACTTCCCTCTATATATATATATATATATATATATTGCGGAAAGTTAGAAATTAAGAAGGAGAGCATGAAATTTTAGTTTGTGACTTTATTTTATCGGTGGACCTGTTATAAATTATAACCCATATTATATCGTACTAAAAAAACATGGTTTTTATCTTAAAATATTATTTGTTAAATAACAAAGTAATAATATTGAAAACCAATGTTGTTTCAATATCAAAAGTCAAAAAACATATCCTCTTAACCAACGAGTATTCCCTTTCTTAAATAAAACAAAAACAGATCATATATTACCAAAACAAAAAGGTTCTCTAATCTTCGCGAACACAAAAGACAAACGCAATATGGGAGCACCTTACCCCTTGATACCCCAAACTGTTTGCGAAACGTCCCACCGAAACTTACCTTTTAAAGGCTCGGATGTATTCAATATCCTTGTAAAGTTGAAAAGGCAAGTTTACTCTATTTCTAGCACGTTTGTTTGAATTAAAGTTTTACCATTATCGAAATTTTCATAATCATAGTATTTTGCTGAAAAATTTAAAGATACATAAGTAAACTCTGCTACATGTTGTGAGATAATCAGTTAAATTGGTATGTCATTAGTGTGCAACAAGCCCGTTATCTCCCTCGGACTACAAAATAAATAATAACTGAAAAACCATCTTTAAAAAATATAATTCTTAAAAAAAACCAACTTAAATAGCCAACTTTAAATAGTCTTTCTAAATGCAAACAACCCTATTATCAGAAGCTTATGCACGTGCAAAGGAAATCCAAAATGTTTTGACATAAAAAGCCCTACACGGCTTATTTTTGGATAATTTATTAAATTGAATGAGTCGTGGATACACAGCGGCATGTCTCCCAACGTAATGAACTAGTAAACATTTACATTTTCTCTTTTGAAGATTGACAAGAGCCATGGTTGTCCTTTTGAGAAGTTTTAGAATTAGCTTTGTACTAATTTTATTTGCATTCGAGTAGGTATGGTCAGTCTGAAACGAACCCCGGTATCAAAATGCTATCATTATCTTTCGCGATCTGAAGTGCTGTTATTTATTTATTTTGTGTAATAACTCCCAATTCCCACACAATTCAAACAAAATAAATATCCACTGACATTCACACAGCGCCATCTAGCCCCAAGTTAAGCGTGAAGCCTGTTTTATGGGTACTAAACAACGGATAAACATATATATTTTTTGTAATTAAACACCCAAATAATTACAAACAGACATGTTTATGTACACAAATGTTTGTACTGCCCGGAGATCAAACCTCGTCGTCAAATGATTCATCAATTTCCTTATGATGACGCCAGATTGCTTCGTGTGAAATTCAAACCCAAGACCGTGCAGATGAATCTCCGAAATCACAGTTGAAAGTACTTCAACCGAGATTATTTTGAATGTGTTTCCAGCATCAGCATACGAATGAATACCTAACGTTAAGACCTACGCCACGGAGAAAAATCATGATCACAATACATCCATTACAATGCAAGGACCCTGTAAACTAAAATTTTACTATAATATTAGAAATGTTTCAAATGGAACAAACAATTTATAATTCATTTTGAAACACTTTCGTATAACATCGCGTCGAACCTAGCCCATCATCGTTATTAAATGTATCTACACAAATATATGTAATTGAACATGTCTGGAACAGCTGGGTTGAGTTTGATGGGAACTTCACTACCTTAACCAGCTTCAGGTGATATGAAAGTAATCTCAGCTACTTTTCGACGCAGACGACACCGCAGGCACAGCTAGTATTTAATAATACTAATAATTCTAATCCATTCGCTGTAATCGTAAACAAACAAACAGCGTTCTCATTAGCTGATGATTTGACGACATCAAACTTGTTTGTTTGAATGACAAATAACAGATGGGAGTTTGGAATGTTTGCAATCAATCTCCGTGTTTGGACAGTTAAATATAGACATTTGCTCTGTTTGGTTGGTAATTGAAATAAAATACCAGGAACGAGGAGTAGGAAGGTGTAGTGAGCAAGGAAGAAACAGTGTTCGAACCATGTGTTGAAACATGGACTAAGTTGGTATTGGTAGAATTTTATGCGCAATTCGAAGGTCTTCCTCAGGTCATGTATATATCAGGTATCTAACCCAGAATCTCTAATTTGATTACTAAGTTCTCAGCCATTACACCACACGGGTTGTCAAATAATATTATGGCTTGTAAACAAAAATTCCAATTTTCTACTTAAAGGGGCATTTTTAACAAAAATGTTAAACAGTTATTCGCCCCCTGTTTAAAGCTCTCAAAATGTTTCCCCTCCCAAGGACAGTGTAGACTCGGCAATTTCCCGCCGTCTCAAGCGAACGGAAATATTCAAGAGGCATGCGCGTCCAAACTTGGTTCTATAAAAAGATCAAAAAGTGTTAAGCGTTCGTTTCAAAGGAGTTTCCAGCCTCAATACACTGTTTGTTGAATTTCCTTCTTTGTTTACGCGATGTTTTCTTTTCAATCTGCGTTAACCTTGTTTACTATAAACGGTGTAGTCTTTGTTATACTCGTAATAACGTTATAATATAATAATTGGCAGTGTTGGTAGATGTTATCCAGTCTGGAGTTTCGGTCTCTCTCTCTCTCTTTGATCTATCGCAGTCCACTTCTGGACATATTATGTCCCATTTTGACTCGGATATTCTGGTCGCTTTATCTATTCTCACCAACATTTCGCTAGGCTTTTTTTCGAACTGACTATTGCTGTTGACGGCAGATGGCTTTACAGCTTCACCGGGCAAGTGGCGAGCGCAGATGGCTCTCAGCCTTAATATTTACACAACGAGCCTAAGGGCGTCCCGAACGGGACTCGAACCTCGGCTTGGTAGCCTAACATATGTTTGGGGAGAAAAGCGGCCCGGCACATGCCGGTTACGCGAATAGGGACTGTGCGAACCTACAGGGACACGCGACGATAGCCCCCGCCGGCGGGGCGAATCTCGGTTGTCGGTTGTGGAGTGTAATTTTAGTGATTTAGCTATTTTGGCCGCTGATGCGGCGGCGACGTGGTAGGATCGTCTAGCACGTCCCGACGTTCACGCGCGCGAGGTTACCACGGCGCTCCCGTGGCCCTACGCATGAACTTGTTCTGAATGACTTGTAGCCTATGGACGTGTTTGGGCGCAGCGTGTGCGAATACCACACCGGCATACGTAATGGCCTGATGAAGCCGTGTAGATTCTCAAGCATTCTCTCACTGCTATCAACAAACATTGTGATCCAGCGAGCTATCGGTAAATAGTTTTCTTTAATGAATAAAAGATTCCTGATTTTATCCCAAAGAGAGACCTCGGGTAAAGAATGCAATTACTATAAAATATTTTCAATGTGTCAGTTTTTCAGAAGACATCATACATATAGGTACTGTACCGTCATTGTTGTACATAATAACCGAATCTCACCTTGTTATTATTTTATAATTGTACTAGCTTTTGCGTGCGACTTCGTCCGCGTGGAATAGTTACTTTGGCCTAACGCTCTCTTTAACCCGCTACTTCGTTTATATAGGTTAATTAAAACTGCGATATCTCATAAGATATTCATTTAAATTGAATGATGTAAAGGGCAATTTTGTTTAAAATGAAATACTTGTAATAAATAATGTATTTATTTGGATAAGGATTGATATCATATTTACGAAAATAGCTTCGCAAAATGATGCATTATTTTAGAAAAAATGTTTAGAAAAAATATTATGGTGAGCTAACCTTAAAATATATACATATGCTGTCGCGGACTTTTTTTTAGACCTTTAAAAGGGTAGCAATACTCTGATACATGACTTTTGCGAAACTTTAACCGTTTACGCAGCGTACGCAGCGGAATCTCCAAGTAAGAAATTTTCCCCCCGGATTTTGTAACATTCTTCATTGCTGCTCCGCTTCTATTACTTGTAGCGTGATAATATATAGCCTATAGCCTTCCTCGATAAATAAGCTATCTTACACTGAAAGAATTTTTCAAATCGGTCCAGTAGTTCCTGAGATCAGCGCGTTCAAACAAACAAACAAACAAACTCTTCAGCTTTATAATATTAGTATAGATATTGCGCTGATGTTTATAGTACAGGCTCGTAGGTTTCATCAATAGGACTAGGACTAACACGTAAACCTTTTTTATTTTGTTTGTTAGTCATACAACATCTGATTGTTTTGTTTACAAAGGAAATACTTTCATAGATATACCATACAGCGTTTATATTAAAATTGCCAATCAGTAAAAGTAATTTTAATTTTGAGTCTACTTTTAAATACCGTCCACACAGTGAATGTGATTTCGCGACCCTACTGTAATATGAAGCAAGAATTGTATACGAAAGTGGTGACGTGGCTCGCTTTGTAATTCAAATTCGAGTTCTCATAACTGCGGATAACATTCTCAATTCGCTGCTACGCGTATTGTCAAAAGGTCGAGTAAAATATTAAAGAAACACTCTTGAGTTTTTCTTAATATGCACGTATAGGGCACCGCATTTCTTATTAATTTATTCACCACGTTACGCAAAAAAAAAAAATAGTATGGAAAAATGCAGAACAGGTTGAAGATACGTAAAGTATAAGTAATGGTTGAGAAATTAGCTAATATATCCATTGATCCAGTGATTTTTGCATGCACATGTTTTTTTGTATTGGTCTGGGTAAGTAAATTTATCAATTTCTAACACTGTTATTGTAATTTTGCTTTTATAAGGGCAAAATAGCACCGTGTAAATGTCAATGGATATTTATTAATTTTAATAAAAAAAATTGTTTGATGACTTAAGCAAAATTGTTCCAAAATATACGAAAACTATTACACGGCTTCTGAGCTCCATAGCAATTGAATCTTAATCTTGGTTGTGTAAATCTCAATTTCAATATTCAAACTTACGTGCCTAACTTTTTTGCATTACTTATTTTCATTATCTAAGTTAACAATCGAGTAACACGTTAATCCTATTGGGATGATAATACGAGTATGTATATAGGAGGCTCGCTGCAAAGACTTTGTGAGGCATAATTAACTGCAGAACACGTTAGAGGCAGGCTCGAAGAGACCTTGGTATTTACTTACATAAGGCAATTGCCTTCTATTGAGATACTATATAAACAAAACAGCCAAAGGTCATGTGCAGGATTCCTTTAGTTTATTGTCTCAAATTGTGTAGGCTAAAGGTTTTAAAATATTTCATTCAATACTTGTGAGGTAAAGTAGCCATTCGTTTTAAAAAATGTTACCAATGAATTAAATGCAGAATATGACATTCATAAGTGTTCTGTAAGGACCTAAACTGAATAAACACTTTTCATTTTCAAATAACTCTTGCACTCTGTTCATATCACAAACCAAAGTTTATAGCGATAAAGTCAAAAATTATGTATTGAATTTAGACCCTAGGAAGTCACTTATATAGCAAGCGGAAACTGCCGCACTGGTTCGGAACAAGTATTCCTCACAATTCAAGGTGGAAAGAAATCGGCAAGAAACTCGAATTAAAATGGAGTATTTTTACCATAATGAGGTTATATGAAATTTTGTTTGTGGAGAACTTCATAATACACGAATCTTCTTAAATAACTCTGTTTTGCTCGAAAGGGGTAGGTGATATCCTAAAAGAAACAGATGATGGCATCGCAAAAAAGTCGACAGGAGCCTTCGAAAATCGTAGTGGTAGTACGTTTACCATTAATTATTTATATTTATATAAAATAGTTGTGTTTCTTAATAAACATAATATGTCGATAGCGTCGGGTTGTTAAACAAAAATATTTTAAATGGTCACCTATTTTATTCACTTGAAGAAGCTCTTCAAATTATAAGTGTAACACTACAATGCGCTATTATTTTGTAAGCACTATATTTAGATATCAGAATAAGCAGATTACTAATTAATTGGATGCCCACGTCTGCTACAAAACAATTAAGACCGGATTTCCTTGAAGCCGAAATAGTTTATTTAGGTGCTCGGTTGTTCTGTTTGTTTCGTATCTTTAACTCAACTATTATATAATAAATATTGTATCCTCGGACATTCACACAGCGCCATCTAGCCTGAAATTAATCTAGTGACTTCTACTTTGGCGCCCAATAGCAAATTCTAATATTTATGATTATACTTTTGTATTTGTAGATACATATATATAAATTCATTAGCTTTTGCGTGCGACTTCGTCCGCGTAGAATAGTTACTTTGGCCTAACGCTCTCTTTAACCCGCTACTTCGTTTATATAGGTTAATTAAAACTGCGATATCTCATAAGATATTCGTTTAAATTGAATGATGCATTATTTAAGAAATTTTTTTTAGCAAAAAATATGTTATAGGGAGCTAACCTTAAAAGATACATATGCTGTCGCGGACTTTTTTGTAGACCTTTAAAAGGGTAACAATACTCTCATACATGACTTTTGCGAAACTTTAATCGTTTACGCAGCGTACGCAGCGGAATCTCCAAGTAAGAAAATTTCCCCCCGGATTTTGAAACATTCTTCATTGCTGCTCCGCTTCTATTGCTTGTAGCGTGATGATATATAGCCTATAGCCTTTCTCGATAAATGAGCTCTCTATCACTGAAAGAATTTTTCAAATCGAACCAGTAGTTCCTGAGATTAGCGCGTTCAAACAAACAAACAGTCAAACAAACAAACTCTTCAGCTTTATAATATTAGTATAGATTAGTATAGTAATAAAAATTTAAGAATACACTCTTACGGGGTGCGCGGGACGCGGTAGCCGTTGCCGGTCAGCTTTCATGTGATCTCCGCGTTTTAACACAAATTAAAATATAAAACCTGTCGTTTTCTTATAGAAAAAGTGATCAGTATATGTTGTAACGTAAATGCAACCATATTTGAACAAGAAACCAATTCTAGACGATAATATAAGTGAACTGTGAACAATATTAGATAACAAGAATTCGTTGAAAGTCATTTCAAAATTTACGAATTTGCAGCGGTGACAGTGTGTAATCGGTGTGCGTGCGTCATCACTTGCGACAGGTGCGACGTCGCGTCGTCCGGAGGACTTCACCTGTCTCGCTCTGCCGAACCGGTTCGTAGCCGCCGCTGTTTACAAACTTCAACGATATTTTATCAAGTTTACTGGTACAGTCCTGGTCTGTACATATTGCTGATTATTAATTGCGACTGAAGTCGCCAGAGATCAATTCCTACACAACAAGATATTATTTATTACAAGATCTTTCTCCGAAATGACATCCACCAAACAAATATGTGGCGGATGTAAAGTCATGATTGAAGATAGGAGATTTCTGTGTTGCTGCTCTTGTAAACAGAGCTACGATTTAGACTGCGCAAATGTGTCGGAGTCCCGTTTTTACAATACTTTGACTAATGAACACAGGGCAACGTGGAGATGTGTCCTATGTGTAAGCAACCAACCCAAAATGGACAATACAAATACACCCGTACGAGGCGCTATCGAAAGTTCCATAACAATCCAGCGAGGAGGAGCGGCCACACATAGTCCCACCATGTTGGATGTATCCATGGCGGATAATATGAATGACACCGCACACAATATAACGATGGATGTTACGGACTTTCAATCATTATTGATTGAGATGCGTGCCTTCAGGGAGGAAATGAGAGATGAGCTTAAAGCGAACCGAAAGCAAATTCAGATGTTAAATAACACAATTTCTACATTATCCGCTAAAACGGTTGAGTGCGAACTCCGTATCGACAAAATAGAGCACCGAATTACAAGCTTGGAGCAGTGTGTTAGTAAGAGTGGTGAGGACAAAGACACCGACAACTCTATAATACAGACTATAGAGAATTTGAAAGCTGACCTTAACGATCGGGATCAGGACCTTTTGCTCAACGACGTGGAGATAGCCCAGGTGCCGGAGGAGAAGGGAGAAAGTGTATCGCACATAATTTTATTGTTGGCGTCAAAGCTTGGTGTAAGTGTCAACGAACAAGACATAGTGAGCAGTGTGCGGGTGGGCCGCGTGCTGGACACGTCGGGGGCATCGACACCTCCGCGGCCGAGGCCCATCGTGGTCCGGCTAGCGCGGCGGGCGCTGCGCGACCAGCTGCTGCAGGCCGCGCGCGTGCGCCGCGCCGCCACCACCGAGGGCACGGGGCTGCCCGGCGTGCCGAGCCGCTTCTACGTCAACGAGAGGCTAACTAGACTTAACAGGCAGCTATTCAGACGGGCAAAGGATCTTGGTGCGCGATTGAACTGGCGATTTGTGTGGACTAGGGACGGTAGGATTTTCGTGCGCCAATATAATAGTAAAGATTCACCACGCCTTCGTATAAGAACCGAGGCGGACTTGGTTAAGGTTTTTGGTTCCGAAACTATTAGTGCTAATTAGTCGAGCACTTAGAACTTTTATAAAACTTATTGTTTTTTGTGTATAATTATTTGTGATTTTTTCTTTTTTTGGTTTTTAAATGAAATTTTACTTTTCACTCGTATTGTTTTGTTCCTTTATACCGTTGTAATTGTAACTAAAAAAATACACTTGTTGTTCGATGTTGTGTGTGCTACAGCGGTGACGATATTCCCGAAACTATATTATTTTGTATACTATCACCCGCTATCTGAACTATATTACAAACTATATTTTAATACATTCAACTATGCTTATCATAATGAAAATAATGATTATATTTTTTTATTATGTACACGTAATTTTAGTATAATATTAATCTATTGTATCAAATTTATCGTATTAAAAGCAATTTTATACTACAATAATGACATATTTATGTTTTGCTATTATTTTATCTTAAATATATTATATGAAAATGATATTACCTATATATTTACTTCATTCACCGGTACCATATTTTATCATACTTGTATTTTTTACTCTTCTACGATCCTTGATGAACTTTTTGGCATAATGTTGTGCAACTGTAAATGTCTTTTACTGTTTTTAATAAAATGGCCACTACAATGAATTGTATTAAGTTAGCACTGTATAACGCAGGATCCTTGAGTACCGGTCACGATGATTTTCTTGTAGCGATGTTACGGTTTAAAGCCGATATAGTAGCCATAAACGAAAGCTGGATTCCAGCCGGACAAGAGGCACGGGCGCCCGCCGTGCCAGGCTATAGGCTGCATAATGTACCGCGCCCGAAGCACATGCGTGGGGGCCGAGGTGGTGGGGTTGCATTTTACGTAAGGCGGGATTTGCGTGTGCGTTTCCTGAAGCACCCCCGCGCTGATATAGAGCAGTTATGGCTCTCAGTGCAGGCGAGTGGGCGCCGTGTGATCGTAGGGACAGCATATAGACCCCAGTGGGTAAACACAGATACTTTTATTGATGCATTAACTGAATCAGTTATGTCTTTTCGTGACCACGATTACGTTGTAGTAATGGGCGATTTTAATATTAATATGCTCGACCATTTTGATCGTGGAGTTGTAAAGTTGCTTCAGTTTTTAAATTATTTGGAACTTCAGCAGGTTGTGGAGGAGCCGACTCATCTCTCTGTGAACTCTAGTACACTCATAGATCTGGTTTGCACTGATTGTAAGGTCCGTGATATCACTGTATCGAACATAACAGGCTCGTTGGGTCATGCAATGATTGTTGTAACGTTGGTATTGAAGAAACCCAAAGTGACACCCAAATATATTACCTATAGACCCTTAAAAAGCATTGATATGGTTAAATTTGAATCAGATTTGTTAGCTTTTGATTGGGAGGGGTTGGCTAAAATTTCTTCGGTTGAATTTATGTTGGATAAGTTTTATTCAAACTTGCTTTCCATCTTAAATGTGCACGCGCCACTTAAAACGAAGCATATAAAAGGATGCCAATCGTTACCCTGGGTGACTGAGACTGTTAGGTTTATGATTGACTTACGTAATGATGCTTATGAAAAATATAGACACACCAAATCCGAATCAGACAAAGTTTATTACAAAAACCTCAAGGCCATGGTCAACAAAAGTATTTATCATGAAAAACGAGCATATTTCGACTACTATGTCAATCAAAATGTTAGCAGCGGGAAGGTCTTTTGGAACAATATAAAAGACCAAATATTGTCCAGCTCTAATAAAAATGATAGTCTTCCTGATCATTTCAGTGACCCTGGCAAGATTAATGATCATTTTCTTAATGTGCCTGGCTCTGGGTATGTCTCAATTTCACAACTTAACTATTATAGAGAACAACGATACCCAACTTCCTTGCCACCTTTCAGCCTATCCCCCGTAAACGAAGGTGACGTTTATAAGTATATTAAGTCAATTAAGTCTAATGCAATAGGTTGTGACGGGGTTAGCAGAGATATGATTCTATTGACACTTCCACATACACTGTCAACCATTACAGAAATAATTAACCAATCTATTGCTTCTGGTGTATTCCCTCATCAATGGAAGACTGCGTTGGTTACGCCACTACCTAAAATAAATCACCCTATTGATTTTAAGGACTTGAGACCTATAAGTATACTGCCTTTCCTTTCGAAATTGGTCGAGAGAGCTGTATATGACCAATTAATGCGATATGTTGAGGCCGCAGGATTGCTCCCGTCCTGCCAGTCTGGCTTCCGCAAGGGACGTGGTACAGTGACGGCGCTTCTTAACGTTGTGGATGACATCCTAGGCTATCAGGACACTGGACAGGGTACTCTGCTGGCTTTATTAGACTTTTCTCGTGCCTTTGAGAGTCTCAACATACCGTTACTACTTGCCAAGATGTCGTACTACGGATTTAATCAGCACGCAATCGCATGGTTTTCCAGTTATCTTACAGATCGTTCTCAGTCTGTCAGGATTCGCAGAGGGAATGGTTCTTTCTGCTCATCGGAACCTCGATTGGTTGAGCGCGGAGTTCCACAGGGCTCTATCTTGGGGCCTCTTCTGTTCATTATTTATAGCGCCGACATTGTTCAGGTGATAAAAAATTGTAAATACCATTGTTACGCGGACGACATTCAGCTATACATCGCTTGTAATCCGATGGAATGAATGCCACATCCCAGGCGTTGAACGAGGATTTGGAGGCGATTGCTGGTTGGTCGGTTGACAACGCCCTGACGTTAAACCCCTCTAAATCTAAATTCATGGTTCTCGGTTCAGTAAGATTTACTGAAATAATAAAAAACTCTCCTCCTGCCATAAAAATTTCGGGTGCTGAATTAGAATTTGTGGATAGGGTTAGAAACTTGGGTGTAATCTTTGACAGTGTTTTGCGTTTCGAAGACCACGTGTTGGAGCTTGTCAGGGGCTGTTTCTATCGGCTTAAGGTCCTATATAAAGTGCGAAATCTTTTATCAGAAAAAACACGAATCACACTTTGCGAGGCGCTGATTCTGTCTCGACTTAACTATGGTGACCTTGTGTATGGCCCACGATTGCTGAGTAGAACCAAACGTATGATACAACGCGTCCAAAATGCGTGTGCACGATTCTGCTTTGATATTCCCCCACGAACACATATATCGCCATATTTAGATAGGGAATCGGTTCTCAACATGGAATCGCGAAGGCAATTGCATTTGGCTTCGTTGTTATTCGATGTCATGTCAAAAAAAATACCGGAATATCTGTATATAAAACTTAGAGCATCAAAGTTTCATAATCGCTACGGACCGGGCATGCCTAGGCAGGCGCGGGTACCCCTCGTAATGCATTTGCACAGAACTGTTGCGTTCACAGGCAGCTTCCGCTATCAGGCCACCAAATGCTGGAATAATATTCCCCCCCCTATAAGATCAGCAACATCTAAATTTTCTTTTAAAAAACTCTATAAAAATACGTTATTGGAGAAACAGGTTAAGGAAACGTTTGGAAGGCTTGGTGGCGGGCAGCGTGGAGCTGATAAAAAGATAAAAGAGTAGCACCCCTTTTTTAATGTGTTATTGTAAATTGCTTCTGAATATTATACCTTATATATGTATATTATGTGTATGTAGATTTCGCTTATATTCTCATATTCATTTATTTAGTATCACATTAATTTCTTATATATATATATTTTATACTATTGTCATTTTTATATTTTTAAACATATACTTCACGGCACTGCCGTCTCGTCTCTCGCAACCGCACAGGCGGCAGCTGAAAATCAGCGGTTTTCTGTAAGAAAACCTTTTGCTGAGCTAATGCCTTTTTGTCTTGCTGTGACACACACACACACACACTGTTGTTATTGTTTTTGTTTATGTTTCTGTTTGCATGCCCGAGTGTTAGTTTTTTTTTTTTTATCTGTTTAGTGTCATTTTCTCTGGTGTGTTTTATTCTGTATGTTTAATATTATTAACCAATTGTTTCTATGTGTGTCTCAACAAACAAATAAACGTTTTATCTATCTATCATCTATAGAAAATGTATGGAAAGTAGTGGTTTTGAAGATAGAGAAAAGTAGCTCAACCAGTCGATCAATTGATTTTATTGGTAATCTTTATTAAGAATGATATCTAATACAAATTCATTATGGTCGTAAGTAGTTAATAGGTATATCACTGATGATACTAACATATTTTTAAGTTCTTTTTTGTTACTAACCATAATGGATCAATGTTATCTATAAAATAAGATTATTATTATTATTTTCGGATCTAAATGTTCTTTCTCAGCTTCTTAGCTGGTGTTTATTTTTATTTACGGGTTAAGAACCAAGTAATAAAATTATGTTTGTATAGGTGTATTGTGGTGTGGGGAAATTCATTATCGTCTATCTGCATAAATTCCTTACTATTCTGCAAGTATTAAGTATGGCAGCTTTTTGCAATGGGATGTAAGATTTTCATTAAGGTTTAATAATTTTGCTACTGAAGATCTGTTTCGGTATTACTCCCGTGGTGGAGACTACAATTGGTACAATGTAAACTTTCTCTTGTTTCCATATCCTAGTTATTTCTTCCTTGAGATCTCCGTATTTGGATATCTTTTCAGCTATTGTTTTTTGTAGATTGTGTGTATTCGGTACAGCAACATCAATAAGGTATGTGATTTTACTTATTTTATCTTGAAGAGTAATATCTGGTCTATTATAGTGTATGGTTTTATCAGTTAGAATAGCGCGATCGTAGTATATTTTATGTGAATTGTTTTCTAGTATAACATTTGGTGAGTATTTGTAATAAGGGGTGTTTGTATTCGGTATCATCGAAATCGGATTGTATTTCAGAGCTAACTTTTGGTGTATTATATTAACTAATTGGTTATGTCTATGAGTGTACTCTGTTTGTGTAAGATTTGAGCATGCTCCTGTTATATGTTGGATAGTCTTCGACTGCATATTACACTTACGCATTTATCATTTGAAATGGTTGGATCTTTAATATATATTTTCTGTAATTTTTTGTATTTATAGTTTGATCCTGAATTGCCATTAAAAAACCTTCAGTTTCCGGAAATAGGTTGCCTATTTTAAGCCATTTGTTAGAAGCTAATTTGTCTACATATGCTTGTTCTAAGTCGTGAGGATGCCTGCCATGAAGTACCTTTTTCTTCCAATTATCAATTTTTTGTATTTCTATTTCATTGTCATTTAATTGAGGTGTATTTATAGATTCAATCAAATTCAGTGGAGTAAGTTGTATCGTGTAGGACTATGTGTTTATGAATATTGCTTGTTTGTGATTTTGAGTGGAAAAATGATTTTAGTTTGCATACTTGTTTTTTCCATAGACGTTTGATATCTATCATGCTTCTGCCTCCATTCTGTCTTTTAATAGTCATTCTTTCAATAGCTGATTTAGATGCCAATGGTTATGTTTAGTCAGTGTTGTGCGTGTGGTCCTTTCTATATGTTCTATATCTGTTTTTGTCCATTTGATGACACCAAATGAGTATGTTAAAATCGTATAGCAAAGGTATTCAGGGCTTTGATTAGGTTTTTTCCATACAGCTGAGTCCTACACAAAATATTGATTTTTCTCTTATATTCTAAAGCTAGCGTATTTTTATAATTGAGTGGTCGAAACCTTTTAGTTGTTTGTATCCCAATACTTGTAAACGTCTGCAGGTTCCATGGCTGTAATGGTATCTGTAGTGCTAATATTATTATTATTATTATTATATCAGGTTTGATATGGTAATATCCAACGTGTCCATCAAGTTCATTAAGTATTGGCCAATCGTCTCATTATCAGCCGCAAAATACCACGGCTCTAATTCTGCTAATTTTAAACAATGATGTTAAAAAATATAGATTCGTGATATGCTCACAAAACAATCGAAAAAAGTGTTCCGAATGCAGCGACAGCACACATACACATATTTCGAATGAGCGCACATTTACATCTGTATTCTCTTTGGTGGTTCTTTTTTGAGGCACGGATGGCGTATCTACCTTTATATATACAGAATATCATTGATTTTAGTGTCGACCGAAGCTTCGCTTCGGCTTCGGCTTCGGCCACCTTCGGCCAAAATTCCATTTTATCTTTATTGGATCTGAATACTTATAAAAACCATTATTTCAACTGTTAAATGAACGTCAAATAAGTAGTAGAATCATCATCAGCTCATTATACGTCTCCACCGGGAGCCGAGCCTACCCGTAAATGGTATAAACCTTAGTCGTCATCGCGGACCCAGTACAGATTGGCTGACTTCACGCACAACTTTTGAATTTCTTCGCAAGCGTGCGCAAGTTTTCTCACGAGGTTTTCCTACACCGTAAGAGACGTCTTACGCAGTGTCCGATAAACGTACATGTAATTTCGAAAATTCGAAAAGATATTGGTACGTGGTGGGATTTGAACCTCCACCCTCTAGGTCGAAAGGCAACAGACCACACCAATATGCCACCGACGCTCTACCATAGTAGTAGAATACCAATTGAGAATTTATCCATACATTTGAAATACAATAATTAGTCCTGATATGTGACACGTTCGATTAACTGTTGACATTTATAACTATAAAAGATAGTATGAGCGCAATTTAAATCAATAGTGTCCGACCGAAGTTCTATTTTCGGCCGAAGCCGAAGCCGATTAATCGGCAATCGCCACAATCTTTGGCAGAAGCCGAAGCCGAAGCCGAAGGTTTATAAGCTCTTAGTAATTTTGTTCAATTTGTCTACAAGCTACAATTAATGTTATAGATATTTCAAAACTTCAATATATTGACTGTCTCATATGGAAGTGGTTCAAGATGATAAAAAAGTTTGTGATTTATTCGTAAATAAATAATCATTTATTTATTAAGTAATTTATAAATCACAATCAGACCAATCAATCAGTCTTTGTTTACTTGACAAAGCCGAAACTAGACTAATAAATAAAATGAACAAACACAATTTCTTAATAAATAATTAAATGTTGGTCAATTAAATGCTGTCTCTCAGTCTTTCGTAACAGTTCGTTCAATCCGACGATTGCTCGGATCTAAGGCGAAACCTTCGGCTTCGCCCAAACCCGCCGAAGCCGAATGTTTCGCCGAAAATAGAACTTCGGTCGGACACTATGATTTTAAATTGCGCTCATACTATCTTTTATAGTTATAAATGTCAACAGTTAATCGAACGTGTCACATATCAGGACTAATTATTGTATTTCAAATGTATGGATGAATTCTCAATTGATATTCTACTACTATGGTAGAGCGTCGGTGGCATATTGGTGTGGTCTGTTGCCTTTCGACCTAGAGGTGAGTTCAAATCCACCACTACCAATAACTTTCAATTACATGTACGTTTATCGGACACTGCGTAAGACGTCTCTTACGGTGTAGGAAAACCTCGTGAGAAAACTTGCGCACGCTTGCGAAGAAATTCAAAAGTTGTGCGTGAAGTCAGCCAATCTGTACTGGGTCCGCGATGACGACTAAGGTCTATACCATTTACGGGTAGGCTCGGCTCCCGGTGGAGACGTATAATGAGCTGATGATGATTCTACTACTTATTTGACGTTCATTTAACAGTTGAAATAATGGTTTTTATAAGTATTCAGATCCAATAAAGATAAAATGGAATGTATTGGCGTGCTATTGGAGAGGCCTATTTCAGCAGTGGACCGGAGTAAAAGATAAAATAAGCGTTTTTTAAAATTACCGGAATTAGGGCTCTTTGCACACATTCCGTTCGCTCGTTAGTTGCATTATTCCGAGCATCGCCTACCGAGTAGCGCATGAATTATCAGCAGACATCATGACCATCGCATGCAATATACGGTTTCAACTTTAGTGGACAGAATACCTAGTAATTATAGCAATAAGTCGTGGGTCCTTGTCGAAATTTTCAAGAATGAGACGATCTCGTTACGCGGACGAGGTCCGCAACGTAAATATAGTTCGCGATGTAAATATAGTTCGCGGACGTAAATATAGTTCGAGACGTAAATATAGTTCACGGACGTAAATATAGTTCGAGACGTAAATATAGTTCACGGACGTAAATATAGTTCACGGACGTAAATATAGTTCGAGACGTAAATATAGTTCACGGACGTAAATATAGTTCGAGACGTAAATATAGTTCACGGACGTAAATATAGTTTGTGACTAGAACTATTTTGGAAAGGTTCTGAAAGCGGTTCTATTGTAGTTGAATGTATAGCGGTTATAAAAACTAGTTTCTCCTTGCGACGCCCAATCTAATAGCTTTTCAACCTGACGCAGTTGACTGGGACCTTATCCTCCGTTTCCCGGAAGCAATTTTATCCCTGGAACTGAAACTCAAAAGTTTCATAGTTCAAAAAAGTATTTAAATAAAAAGTGTTTCATTCAATATAAACTAATTTATTATGTGTCAAAGCTCATAGACACATGTGATGTAAAGATCTATCGACTCAATCAAGCTATCAAGACAAACTTTGATTTTGTACATTTGTGTATTCAAATTAATTCATTCTTGAGATTTCCTTAAGAACATTTATACGTTATGGTGTGCTTATTACCGAGCATCGACTATTGCCGGTAGCCTTAGCAAAGGAAGATAGATATCTCCGTCCCCTAAGGGTTCTGACTGGACACATGCAGGCGCGGGGAATGGGCCGTGGCCAGGGTTGCCACCTTTAGAGGAAAAAAATCGGGACAATCGGGCATCCATCAGTGACGTTCGCAGTTAGGTCTCATTAAATTATAACGCATACGACAGTCTAAGAAAATGAAACTTTATTTTGTATTTATAATATAAATCTAATAACCATTGAAATGATTAATTTTTCCATACGTTTTCCTTTATGTTACGAGCCGATTTTAATAATTCTATATCAAGTTTGTTATTTAGGATGTTATTTGATTGATCCTATCGCATATTGTCAAAGATCGTAACAAAATCGATAAGCCGTCGGGACCCGGGACAATGCCTTTGAAATCGGGACTGTCCCGGCAAAATCGGGACGGCGGCAACTCTGGTCACGGCCGTTAGATTTATTGCACCGATTGCTCGGTAGGTCATTCTGTAATCGTTCCGAGGTACTATTGCTGGTGCTCACGATCTGTAGTTAAAGGTCAAGTGATAAAAGAGCTCGGGAACTAGTAATTTGTTTTTAATGTCATTACTTCTAAAAGTTGGTTATTCATTGCTGGAATAAGGATCTACTCCAAAACAGTGGGGCTTGCCATAATCTATTAAGTGTAGATATTTCAAACTCAATTATTCCTTTGCCTTAATAAGATACTTTTAAGAAAATTTAAAAAGGATATGTTAAGTAAATGAATAAGCGCTGCTTCTCATTCCCATCCCATGTGCTCGAATCGCGGTTAAAACAATAGAATATCGACGATAATATATGGACCGACGACTTGCGAAAGGTCGCTGGTGGAAGCTGGATGAGAAAGGCGGAGGACCGGGATGTCTCGCGCAAAATGGGGGAGACCTATGTCCAGCAGTGGACTGCAATAGAATATCTATTATATTATAAATGTATTTAAGTTGTCTTTTATCCTTTATCAGATGCCGGTGATGACAACTGTATTCTAATTTGACGTCACCACACGACATTATCGGCAAAAATCTTCGAAATATAACCATAAAAAAGAAAATTCTGTTGCTACTGCCATGATGAGAAATTTCCGCTTGTCACCCGAAATATCGGGCGTTACCGCGCGCTCTAATCGCTGCACCATAATATACTGCCGAGCTTTTGTTTTTTTATTCGATTCTTTATCGTTGCAATCTCCTTCCTTTCTGTCATTCGATTGTTTTTTTTACATTGAATAGTTGTTTTAGTTTGTGGATGAGGGGGACAGTAATAAAACTGAATAAAGCGTTAAAGATAAGCGTAAACAGACTGGCAAGCGACGCTAAATTATATACTACAAATGAGTACATAAATAAGGTGTCACAACTAAATTACATGTATTATCTTAAAGGCAAACGAAATATTTAAAATATAAGGGGCCATAGTAATTGAAATTAGTAAAAAAGTATTTCAAGTTTAACTGGCAGGTTAATATAAAAATTGTATGAGGTCATTATGATCACAAATAATATATTATTCAGGGACAACCTTTGAATTTCTTCGATGTTTTTCTTCACCGTAAGAACGTCGGATTGACGTACGTATGATTTCGAAAAATCGTTAAGACTGCTGCGTGGCGGGATTTAAACCTGCACTCTCCAGATCGTAAGGCAACAGTCCACAGCAATGAGCCATCGACGCTCTTCTCTCTATTTGATAAATATTTGCGGCTAATTAGTTTTTTGTTTAAAATATTGCACTACATTTCAAAATTCCATTCCCAAAAAACCTCGCATAAAATTATCAATATATCGTCGTTTATTCATACAAAGCTTGTCATATAAAAACAAACAGAAGTTATTAATTGAAGTACCTAACACCGCAATCATCGCCTGCTCGTTACAACAATCGCCGCGCATATTTCTGCATAAATAACTCCGGCAATTATTTTGGTAGGGCTGCAATGATGTTAAAAGTATAGATTCGTGATATGTTCACAAAACAACGGAAGAAAGTGTTCCGAATGCAGCGACAGCACACATACACAAATTTCGAATGAGCGCACATTTACCTTAACAAAGAGCCTACAACTGTATTCTCTTTGGCGGTTCGTTTTTGAGGCACGGGTAGCGTATCTACCTTTATATATACAGGATATCTTTGTAGAGCTGTCGAAAGTTACGGAACACTCCTCGATGGAACAATGCGATGTAACGAATGAAGTCACTCAGCCAAAATTCGACTAGTCTTAGAGGGCGGACACACTAACGTTTCTCTTCTCGACTTGGGTGCTGATATAATGAAAGAAGAAAGAAAAAATCTTTATTCAAATAAATCTGTTACAGATACTTTTGAATCGTCAATTGTTATTATTATCATATTTTTTGTGACTCTACCACCGGTCGGAATAAGTAGGATCTTCGAGAAGAGCCGGCAAGAAACTCGAGTTACTCTTTTAATCTTTTTATATCAGTGGTTACAGTTTTGTCATTTACCTACACATAGATTTACAATAATTTATTACAAAGATTTTGTAACTGGAACACTAAGTGCAAGACACACATCTTTACCGATAAATATTCTTCTATTGTATAGTAACCTTTTTTCATGAGGGTTTTTTTAATCTTTAATTTAAACTGGTGAAATGCAATGAAAATGAAAAGTGTATATTCATTTAAGGTCCTTACAGAACACTTATGAATGTCAAATGAAGCTACCACTGGTTTGGACGGTAGTTTTCTACCGAGAAGAATCCAGCAAGAAACTCATAATAACTTTTTTCTAAAAAATTTTGTTTTGTACAGATCATCATAAGCATGAATTACTATCAAAAATGTCAATTAAAATAGGATAAAACTTCTTCTTATCGAGTCGATATGGACTCACAACTTATAAAACAATAAACTAACAAAATACCCAATCTCACTCAAAGTGGTTGTGGCATAATTCTGCCCATCGCATCAGTTGGGCAGAATTTGCCTTTATAATCACGGCGCTCGCTACATTTAATAATGACATAGTAGTTTGCTCGTGCTTTTAATTTTGTGCTCTTTCTATGACGCTATAAATTTAAATGAATCAAAGTCAAAGTCAAAAACATTTATTTCAAATTAGGCTTACAAAAAGCACTTATGAACGTCAAGAAATATACAAAAATATAATAAAAAACGATTTAAATACTAAATTAAAAATATGAGTTTGATGCTTTGAAAAAAAAAGCGCTTCAGTGGTTTGGCCTGTTGAGAAAGAAGCACTCAAGAAAACTCAACAGTGTTGCCTTTTTTAAAAACAATTCCTTAATGTAACAATATATCATAAACACTGAAATAGCTGAGCAGTTTAAGACCACGGATTTTTATCACATAAATATTCGTCAATAGTGTAGTACCCTTTTTTAGAAAGGTGTTGTTTGATTTTAACTTTAATTATATGAAAGGGAACTCTACAATATTTTGCGGTACCTTATTGAAAAACTTTATACATCTTCCTATAAAAGATTTACCTATTTTATGTAGTCCCAAGTCCGGAACAGCAAGTTTGTTTTTATTCCTAGTATTAAAATTGTGTGAATCACAATTTTTCTTAAAGGTGTTATAGTATTTACGAACATAAATTAAATTTTCATAAATATATTGCGATGCTACAGTCATTATATTTATTTCTTTAAAAAGTTCCTTAAGAGAGTCACGTGTTCTAAGGTTGTAGATAAAACGAATAGCTCATTTTTGTAGCACAAATATTGTATTAATGTCGGCAGCCGAGCCCCACAACAGTAGACCATACGACATGACACTATGAAAATAACTAAAGTAAACCAATCTTGCCGTTTCTATATCTGTCAAGAGCCTTATCTTTCTAACAGCATAAGCTGCCGAGCTAAGTCTACCAGCCAGGGATTCAATGTGAGTTTTACGTTCTAAATATAAGTAACAGTAACGATACGTATGTGTCATGGGGCTCGGACATTATTTGGTGGACGTTTCTTCGTAACTGTCCATCTGGTAAGTTCATTGTTTATCTAAGATTCGCAAGTTAAATAATATGATAATGCGACTAATTCCTAACATTTGACATCCATCTGCTACTCGCCACCTTAACCAGGTCATCAGACCACCTGGTTGGTGGTCGGCCTTCGTTTCTCGTTTCGTGGACGCCGCTCGAGAACCTTTCCGCTCCATCGTCCAACGGTTCTACGCACTGTGCCTTGCCCGCTGCAACTTTAATACGATATCTCAGCTGCTTATGTTAGTACGGGTAGACGCATCGAAGGCGGCGGTATTAATGATAAAAAAAATATTTAAGTTTCAGTTCAATGTATGGGGAACCCCAAAAGTTTTTTTTTTTCAAGTTTCTTGTCATAACCTAATAGCGGTTCACAGAATACATAGATTTACAAAGTTTGGATAGTGTAGTGTTTATAGTTTTGGAGAAAAAACGGTGTGACATACGAACGGACAGACAGACGGGCAGACAGACAGACTTGACGAATCTATAAGGGTTCCGTTTTTTGCCATTTTGGCTACGGATCCTAAAAAGGGTTCAAAAGTGTTTTCAGTTGATAATATCACAAACACTGACGTCATAGTGTTATTTTGGAAATAAGTTATTTTGACAGATCGAAAAACCATTCTTATTCGAGAATGTCGTGCGTTTGCGATCGTCCTACCTATTGGCATTGTTGACGGGAATCGAACGGAAGGCTATTATAGCTCTCACGAGCAATTACTCTGATCGGGATCACACTCTGACGTCATAGACTGAATGCCCTTGTTGGTAGGAATCGGACACACTTGGGCTTGAATGAACTAATTTTGGATATTATAAATAAATAATAATTTATTGTATAACATATATTTACTTTAAGATATCTATTTTAGGCTATTTTAACGTCTAAAGAAACCTTATTAATTTTGATAAACCTACTCAGTTTCTATAATAAAGTTTTCTATTAAATTATAAGGTTGATTGTTAATTCATAACTACATATGTTTTTAATAACCAAAAAGTACTAAGTAAAGTAGCAATCGGAAATTATACGATGTATTAGAAAACTCGATTACAAATACTATGACCGAACATGTGTTTATTTATTTAAGCACCTATGTCTGACAAATAAATGATTTGATTTGAATACATAATAACATGGTATAATTTCCGATTGCTACCTTATAATTTTATGTAATAGTGGAATACTTGCGAAATTTAAATAATGTTTATGCACGGCATACGACGGATATAATAGCAATGATTTTCATCATCAGCACATTAAACGTCCCCACCGTGAAATACTAGCATTCCATCCTTGATATTCCAAAATTCCGTTTGCAAAAAAATTAAAACGCTCCCGATGCGCAGTGAAACGAATTTTAAAGTCACCTGAAAAATACTATTAAAACCGAACAATTCGTAGTTTCAGACGGCGGGTCGCGATCCATCACTATTGCAACTATTTTTTAATTTTATACACGAATAAATTTGTATTCAATATTTCGTTGAAACCTATTAATAATACGCTATCTGCATCAGTTCGTAAAGTGGATTTGTTTATTTTTTATGTTATAGCGGGCAAACGAGCAGGCGGCTCATCTGATGGTAAATGACGCCGTCGCCCATATACACTTGCAATACCAGAGGCAAAGAAATGCGTTGCCGGCCTTTTACTTACTACTTTAATACTAGTTTGGCTATAACGTTCACTGCTTTAATAAGTGCAAGATAAAACTAAAGGGCTGGCTCTTGCAATTAAACTATGAAGATACCGAGGCACTCTTACGGGTCTAGCTGGACCCCTCTGTAATATTATTATCTGTAACTTTCATGCATACTGATTGTGACAGTTGAAGTTATTAGTTTTTTTCTGGGTCTTTATGTTTTTTCTTTTATTTGTGAATGATAATTTGAGTTCCATTATTATTGTTATTTATGTGTAAAGTAACGCTACAAGATTTGTTTTGTTTCACTGGAGATGGTGGGAGACGCAAGCAGCTGTGACACAGTTTAATACTAATACAGCTGCCGACGTTAACCTTTATTCATAAGTTCCATTGTAAAAGCACAAATATTGGTTATGATGTGATTGTAACACTGAATTGATGAAATAAATTATTATTATAATAGCCTCAGCTTTTTGTTTAGCAGTCACATTTGGACGTGATTTCAGAACATTTATTTACTTATTTTACGGCACAGGAGATTTTCGCTTGTATGAAAAAAACCTCATTAATAACAATAGAGTTTAATCAAACAAAATATAACATTTATTGCTTTACTGAAGACTAAGGAGTCTCGAGAACGAGACTCAAGCGTTGATTTTGACTTGAATAGATTTAGAAAAGGAAAGCGCTGCGGGAGGCTAGATATGGCAAACGGAGGATGTCTTGAGCAAATCCTCCCCCGCAACGCCCTAAGTCGAGGTTCGAGTCCCGTTCGGGGACGCCCTTAGGCTCGTTGTGTAAATATTAAGGCTGAGAGCCATCTGCGCTCGCCACTTGCCCGGTGAAGCTGTAAAGGCCATCTGCGGCCAACAGCAGTAGTCAGTTCGAAAAAAAAAGAAAAAAATCTTGTGCAAAATAGGAAGTCTTATATGCAGTTTTGGACTACAATATTTTGGAAGAGATTATTATCATTATCTTTGTTTTATTAGATGCGCATTGTACATTAAATAAATTTTAAAAAATCACTTCAAACTTAGTACCTACTCCTCCAGGTATAGAAAAGTGACAGACTTAATAATATATTGAGGTATTAATAATTTAAAATATTAATTGACTAACAAGTATAGTAAGTAGTAGTTACTTAAAATAGGAGATTATTTTCAAAGTCAGTCTTTATTCAATTTAGTAAGTCTAAACTTACTAAATTGAATAAAGACACTTATGAAACGTCGATAATAAATTAAATTTAAACTAATTTGAATCTAAATCTCAATACACTCATTTATTATTATAGAAACCAAACATATTATTGTTAATAAAGGTTTTACTGATAAGATGTTTTTTCTATCTAATATTTTGAAATCGTTTAGACCTAAGGTACAACAGTAAAACTTCCGGATTGGATCCCGTGCACACAAACATTTATGTACATGGCTTTATGTATGTGTAACCTTTGTTAATATCCCATAATTAAAGTACTTTTAAAATACAGTCGTCCATTCAGAGGTTATATAGCATGTACTTCTGAGTATTCAAATATCAAATAAGAAGTTTCTAATATGCAGTTTTCTTTCATTAATGTATACCATTGACCTGCACTCGGTCCTGGCTTAAAGATGAACTTACGCCGTGCGTCATTCCGCAATTATTGCTCTATCAGAGCGCGGAAATGGACATTGATCGAATGATTGCAAGAGCTTCGTTTGCAGTTATGGGCATTTATGCCTTTCCTATCGGTATTGACTTGAGAACATCTTGTTTGTTGCTTGTATCAAAGCAGAGTTTCAAATTGGGACCTTTTCTTTAAAGAAACGTAGGCTAAGAAATTATTTTGTTACATAATAAATCAATATTCATGCAGCGTCATCTAGCTGCATTTTAAGAACTTTGCTATGGGTATGAAACATAAAAATACTCGTACATTTTTGGAAATACATACATAATAAACATTAATACACCTAGACCATTTCAAACAGAACGTTTAAGCATACAAATGTTTGTACTGCACGGGGACTGAAGCCGGAAACCTGAGTGAAGTAGCCGACTTCTCTTATGACGTCAATATTTAAAATGGCAAAGTCATCATCATCAGCCCATTAAACCCTCTAGTAGCAGTAGTCCGGTTGTTAGTTCGGTTGACCGGACTACTGCAACTTTTTAGTTGCAATAGTTCGGTTCGAACTGAGCACCGGACTGTTGCTACTTATCAAGTAATAACAGTTCGGTTAATAAAGTAAAGTTTTGTTTATTTGCATGTATTTTTTCCATTAACTCGTATATATATATAATGATCTGGAAAGAAGTACTAGGGGACCATACATAACCAAGAGGTTCTGTTGTGAACAATCTGATTAAAAATGCTGTTGTTCATTGAAAAGTACTAATCGGACACCTCCGATATAATTATGGTCTCCTAGTACTTTTTTTACAATATATTTTTTTATTTATGTCAGGTGAGCAGACAGATCACACCGAACGCTTTATAAAAAAATGAGATTATTGTCAAAATAATATATTCTTGCGAAACAATCGTTACCACGATTGTTCTCCCATCCCTAATGTAAATGTATAGTTTTTTATGTTAAGTTTAATAAGGGGTGACGACTGATATACATGCAAGTAAACAAAACTTTAACTTAATTTTATTAACCGAACTGTTACTACTAAATAAGTAGCAACAGTCCGGTGCTCAGTTCGAACCGTACTACTGCAACTAAAAAGTTGCAGTAGTCCGGTCAACCGAACTAGCAACCGGACTACTGCAACTAAAGGCATAAAACGTCCCAACTGAATGCCACGAACTTTAACTGTAAACAGGGGTATTAGTATTATAGTAAATAAAGTCTGCAAACATTAAACGAAACTAATAGTTTACGGTAGACAAGGCACCACGTTCGCTAGTTGCCACGCGAAGACTAACTTCGCGGCGTAACAAGCTTTGGATTAATTAAAAATTCATAACAACAATTCAAAACAGTGTTTTCAGCGAACACGTGAACTGAAACTAAGTATTAAGTAGCCTCAAGAGAAGTATCCATTATCGTCTTGAAGCGATATGATAGTCTGTAAGCCAATTTTTAGTTTTCTGCCCTTCAACACTTTGGAAAGTTCCATACAAACTTGTACTTTCTTTCCAATACTATATATGAAATGGAAAAGGGATCAAATATAATTTGATAAATTGGAAATTGAACAATAAACAGTTTTGAAAAATATAATAAATATTTGCATACCTTGGGCAGGCATAATATAGTTCGTTTATGCACTTTTGACACATTTTTGATGCATCTTAAAACTAAAGGTAATAGGTATAGTCTCCAGTGGCCATGGGTCACCTTTCATGAAAGGTATTCCAGCCATACTTTTCTCATCCAGCCTCCATTAGCAACCTTTCGCATGTTGTCGATCCAGAGAGGGTTTTTCACGAACATGACATGTACTCTATGCAAATAAATATAATTTATAAATGTTACTGAAAGTTGATTAAATTATTCAGATTGGTGGAGATTTCATTATCAATTTCGCGTGGTATTATTGCCATTATAAAAAAGGAAATCCGAGAATTCCACGTGTGTAGACTCTTGATGAACCAGCCAATGAGTGACCAAACAGGGTAAACCTTTCCGACAAGCAAAGAATAACTTCCTACGAAAAATTGTAATGCAATTTAACGTTGAAATTCATTCCAAGTCACGTACAGTGACGTCCCTTAGTCTGCATAACGCAGGCCTAGAGACCGCGCAGGGCCGGGCTGACTCCGTTTATAAAGAAAAAAAAATATTTTTTTTATTGAAAATGATGTCTTTATTTCCATAAATTCGAGGTTTCTGGAAATAAAGATTTTTCCCTTTCATTTCTTATTTTATTGAACAGAAGTCGGCGTCCATAAACATATGCTATACTGAAGGTCCCGGTAATACGTTTTCTATTCAACCTATTGCAGTCCACTGTTGGACATAGGTCTCCCTCATTTTGCGCCAAATATCCCGGTCCTCCCCTTTTCTCATCCAGCCTCCACCAGCGGTAATCGCTGTCGACTCACAAAAAGAGTGTTCATTTTTTTATGTTATAAGTGTACAGGAGGTCAGGACGCTCACCTGGTGGTAACTGATACACCTAACCATGACATAGCGGCATTAAAGGAGGCCAACAACTGATAGACAGTTATTATGATCCATCAACACCGCACTGTTAGGTCTCTTATAGCCGGTAAATTTACTAGCTAAAGTGCCCTCATCCCGAAACACAGAAGTGCAAAACACTCCTGTTTCACGGGATAATATCTGGCACTGCGGTGGTACACTTTTTGAATAAGATTGTGCATCTTAGTTTATTGTTTATCTAAGGCTTGAATACACGAATCAAAGGTGGTTCATAATAGGAGTAGGGACGAGTATAGTAATAGCCAAATATTATAAATTATTATATCTGGGGTCTTACATATTATTAAGATTCAGAATTTTTGAAAATAAATAATTTAGTACAATTTAAAAAAGAAAATGCCGACAATTATAATGAAAAATGAATTTCGTTAAAAATCTTTATGAATTAATGTTACTTTTTAAATGTGTCTTATCAAATGGTAGCCCGAGTCCAGACCTGCACGGAATCTCTACGTGTCTCAAAAACTGCCTTATAACTTTTGCTCCAGTTATTTGTGTAGTAAGTTTGTTCGGTCCCGATGTCGACCCTTCCTCGATCGCATATTTCTACTCGCTGAATATTATATTTAGAAAATTACAGCCCAACTTTGAGTGGGTCTCCCATCAAAGTTATATTCAACTCAAACTTTCAAATAAATCTATAATAAAGATTTTCATTTCGTAAAAGAGTCTCCATGATTTCGCATCCTATTTGAAACTGTATAAATTTGTAAAAAGCAAATCTAAATCGTGCACGCATCTTTGTGCAGAAGAGGTTTTGTGCTTATTAAAAAATTTAGGTAGATATTGTTATTTTAAAGCGTACCGTAATATTATAGCGTGCGCTAACAGCTACGCCATCGGGTCTAATTCATAATCAACAGCCTATAAGGTCTTACTGCAAAATCAAAGCAATTAACACTATATCGATATGAAAGATTTAAGGAACTGGATAATGTAATGTATATAATAACATAAAACTTTAACGAGTTATCTCCGACGACTACAAGCACTGACTTCTGTAACACGGGTTTGCATACCTAACACAGAAGACAGGGGTTCTCTCCTAATTTGTTAACTTTTTTAATTCAATAAACGTTTATTATTATTATTGTTAAGATATTATTACATCGGAGTTGGCAACAGAAATATTTTCCATGCAACTTAAATAACCTTCATGCACTTTTGTAACCAACTGATTCGTAACCAGCTAAGTTAAAACAATGTTTTTTACTGTTTTCTAACCAGTTATTAACAAACACTTATTTTTCCGTTTCCCTACATTTTATAACCAGTTTTAAAAAGAACTTATCGTTCTCGGCTACGAAACCAGAACTCGTTAATCGCAAAACTTGAGTAAACCATAAGAACTTTAAAAGGAGTAGGTAAAAGAATAATAATTAACCAACAACGCGAAGTTTCCAGTAACTATAATAACGTTTAACGCCGGGACTAATAACCGGTTGCCACCAATTACACAAAACGACGTTAGGTTTAAAATCGGAATCGTTATCTGGAACATTACGGAAACTTCATACATAAAGTGCAGCGGTGATTTGGCATTCGATTGTTATTTTAAGGAGAACTCGTGCGATTTGGTGAGCGGTAAGAATAAAGTTTAATTGAAATATATTTTTTTATAGCCAAAGCTATAAATAGCTTAAATTTCAATTCGATACCACGAGTTTTCGTTAAAATAGGCCTTGAAAGACAGATAAGTGATTAAATATGTTGTTTCCATAAAGGCACGCAACTACAAACAGCCTTTTTTATGTTACTAAGGGTACAGGACGGTCAAGATGCTCACCTGATAGTAAGTGGTGACCCTCAACAACATACATCATCATCAGCTCATTAAACGTCCCCACCGAGGTGCACGAGCCTACCCGTGTAGGGTGATTAGGCTTTAGTCGTCTACGCGGGCCTAGTGCGGGTTGCCCCATTTCACACACAACCTTTGAATCTCTTCGCAAGTGTGCGTAGGTTTCCTCCCAATGTTTTCCTTCACCTTAAGAGCGTCGGACAACATACATATATTTTCGGAAATTCGGAAACACATTGGTACGTGGCGGGATTTGAACCTCAGCCCCCCGGAAGGAGAGCAACAGTCCTCATCATTAAGCCACCGACGCTCTCAACATACATTCACACTTAATATTATCCAAGCAATAATCTAGGTTAGTAAACTAACATATGACGCAAGTTTGCGATTTGTATCCACGTCATTACCTCTAGGCTTTGCGCTATTATCGCTCTACACTAAGGTACATAACTGTTGCCTGGAGCTAGGCATTGTTTGTATGATTAATGACGTCATAATAGCTACAAGGGTCCTTCGGGTGAGAACTTAATATGTTTATTTTAGTACTTTAGCTATGATGAGGTCGTGTATTAATGTTGTCAATGTAACCTTAACCTCTGCTATCTTATTTTTCTGAGCGATGATAATGATAGAAGGCAAAAAAAAAAGTTAAAACTGTCAAGCCCAAAAGTATAACGATGTTTGCGATTTACTTAATTATTTGTCTGTCATATTTTTTTGGGTTGTAACGCTTTTTAGGGTTACGTAGCCAAATGGCAAAAAAGGAACCCTTATAGATTCGTCAAGTCTGTCTGTCTGTCCGTCCGTATGTCACACCCTTTTTTCCCCAAAACTATAAACACGATACTATTCAAACTTTGTAAGTATATGTATTCTGTGAACCGCTATTAGGTTTTGACAAGAAACTTGAAAAAAAATATTTTGGAGTTCTCCATACATTGAACTGAATCTCAAAAAATTTTTTTTAGTCTAACCCCCTGTTTGGGGTATCAATGTGTAGATCTTGAAAAATGATAAAGAGGTTTTTAATATCATTATTTTATAAATTGAATAGTTTGCGCGAGAGACACTTCCAAAGTTGAAAAAATTGTGTCCCCCCCTCTAATTTATAAAGTATGGGGTTGATAAAATAAAAAAATATATATGACGTACATTACAATAAAATCTAACAAGAAAATTAAGTTTGAACGATTTCTGATGTGTAGTTTTTTTTATACGTCCTAAACGGTGAACCACTATTTTTCATATTAAAGCTGTAGTAGGTGCCTCAGTAAATAAAAATTACTTTATTTTATGTTACTTGCTGCTGCGGAACCCTCCACGGGCGAATCCGACTCGCGCTTGGCCAATTATTTTTCTAAATTACGACTGCTGTTAGCCGCAGATGGCCTTTACATTTTCACCGAGCTTCTCAGCCTTAAAAAATTACGAGCGCCCTTAGTCCCAGAGTGGGACTCGAACCTCGTCATGAGGTATTGCTGTTTTGTTTTTTACGATCGAGCCATGGCTCCATAAATTGTAAATAAATAAATAATTAATAAATATCCACTGACATTCACACAGCGCCATCTAGCTCCTAGTTAGGCGTGAAGCCTGTATTATCGGTACTTAACAACGGATAAACATACTTTATAAATTTTTCTTTGTAAATACATACATATTCTTCATAAAAAACATCCAAACCATTACAAACAGACATGTGTACACAAATGATTCTACTGCATGGAGATCGAACCCGGAACCCTTGGTGTAGCAGCCGACGTCTCAACCGCAACACCAAATGGGTCGTCAAAAAATTGTGCTCTTAGCTAGTGGACGGAAGTTCAAACAAAATAACACGAGAAAATTCAACCCGAGTTTCGCTACCTTAAGATCTGACGATAAAAAGATTACCACTCTATTTACAAAGTAAAACCTACTTGGAAACTCCGCAAGCCTAAGTGTCTCAGCAGAAAAAGGGAAGGCAACTCGCGCTATTACAACTTCTTAATCAGCACCGTGCCCATTGTATCGAGGACTGCTCTCAGGCGCCCCCAGTAAAAACAAACTGCGAATTGGTAACTTTTTCAATAATTCGCCCCCGCTTTGTAGGCGCAATTAGAGGAAGGAAACAAAAGGCGAACGGAGTCGGGGCATTAGGGTAACTTTTAAAATTTAAATTCCTTCCTTTGCTTTTTAATCTTAATAATTAATCTTTATATTAGGCGCTCCACAGTGTTTCGGTTTTAGGAATTTCAGAGAATTGTATATCGTTGAAAAGAAGATAAGTAAATATCCACGGACATTTAAACAGCAAATAGCCCTAATCTTAGCTGCTTGATACACAAAAGGAAGCAAAGAGTTCCATTCCTACCTATGGTTCGGACTGTTTTTATCCACGGAGAATAATCCAGCAAGAAACTTAGTTACTCTTTTCAAAAGGCTGTAGCTGTTTCAAAAGGCCCCACAATATTAACGTAACAGGTTAGTCAATTAATTGATACATCACAAGTGCTGATATAGCAGTAATAACAAAGCAAGTTTCTGTACTAAGCTTTCAATATCCGTCATGTGTATCAACTAATATCAATATAGGGGAATTTCTCGCTGGAATTAGCCGTTGTCGGGCGTCGAACAAATCGCAACGCGCTAATTGGCCCCGCGACACCGCAATGTCCGCTATGCTATGTTGCAGCTTAACTAAAAACTAGCTGGAACAATGATTATTGTTTTGTATAGAATGAAAAATGATCCTAACCTTTCAAGGCCTTCTGGCATTGCAAATGGTGTACAGGCGACGGTGTCATTAAATATCAGAAAAACCGTTTGCTCGTTTGCCTCCGATAGCATAAAAATAATATTGCACACAAATAAACTTCAAGTCACAGGCACAGTCAAAATAAATAAAATATACAGGTGTTACTGGCACTGAAGGCCTATAACTTTATGCTTAATATTTGGTCCCAAATAAACATTTATATAATATTTTTTAATATTTAAACATCCGATGGTGAACTCTTACGGTGAAGGAAAACATCGTGAGGAAACCTGCGTTCGCCTGCGAAGATATTCAAAGGTGCGTGATGTCGTCCAACCCGCACTGGGCCCGCGTTGACGACTAATGGCTGTACACCCTATACGGGTAGGCTCGTGCCCCTCGGTGGGGACGTTTAATGAGCTGATGATGATGAAACATTATATTATTTCCAAAAATTTTTGATTTCGGGATTATTACGAAATGACTAAATTTCAGAAAGTTTCAACTTAACCCAACCCCATGTAACTTCTGCATATCGATAGATGCCGAGAGCTACGGCTACAGGGGATTAATGCGGTGCCATTATCTAATTGAAAACCGGTCGGTCGTGAATATTTATAGATAACATTTTGTGCGGCAGATTTGTGTGATACAAACAAATACCTGCCCTAGTCCATTATAATGACACTATTGTAGGCTTGTAATATATACATTGTTTCGCTTTGCAAATAAATTGTATGTGAGATCTAGTCACCGCAATCCCATTCCCATCCCACGTTACACTATGATTTGTGATTCAGCTAAATCTTAAAGTTTTTGTTTATTTTATATAGATTTTTTTTTCTGACGACTTGCCGGAGGACCGGGATATCTGTCGCAAAATGGGGGAGACCTATGTCCAGCAGTGGACTGCGATAGGTTGAAGAGAAGATATAGAATTTTGTTTCAGTTTTGAAATAAAGTTTTGCCTTATGTAAAGCTGAATTCTAGTCAATCAAATCACTGGATACTGTGATTCAACATCTTAAACATCCATTCTTCGGGACTCAAAACAAAAAAAAATACTAGAGAGACTTAGTTCGGCAGTAGACAATATTATTCACCTAAGGGAGATTGTGTAAAAGGTTGTCTGCATTCCGTTACACTTGTTCCTTCAAAATCATACGAGTATGTTGTATCGCGGGGACCGGGAGATTGAATCAAACAGTATTTTGTGCACTCCGATTAGTGTCGCCAGATCCGATTTGTTTTAAATCGGGACACGAGGCCAAAAAGTCGGGACTTGAGGTTGCAGATCGGGACAGGTGATAATAAAAATGTGATGTGACGCTGATGAATTTGACAGTAATGTAATTAGTAGAAGTTTTGAAGCGTTAATATATATTTTTTAACGAAACATCTAATTTTCTTCTTTAATTATTAATCCCGATTGGGACGCATCCTCAGACCCCTGAAAATCAGGACGTCCCGCGTAAATCGAGACAACGGAGCAAGAACTTCGATGTATATTGTATATAGGTATATTGGGTCTCAAATAACGTACAACTAATTTTATAACATAAAAAATATGTGTGAGGGAAGTTCCTAAAAAAACTATAGCTGTTATCTCAGAATACTCAAAATACCAGTGTAACAAATTGCAAACTTTTTGTTTAAATAACGAAAAACCTTATAGTCTTACCAAAATTGGAATTGGCTGCCTCCTCAACTTATGTACAGTCTCTAAGAGAAAAAGTGGGGAAACAAATACTTACATTAAACAACCTTACAGACCGTTGGCCATTCGCAAACACGGCGAAAACAGGAAACGCCCGGGACTCGGCAGCGAATCTCGTTAAAGCAACACCGTAATGATATTTGCATTAAAAATTAACTGTACGGGCAACACGGGCGGATATTGCGGCGGCCAAGTATTTTTTGTGTCAGCTGCACTGTTCAAACTAATCCACTATTCAAACTTTGTAATTATATGTATTCTGTGAACCGATATTAGGTTTGACCAGAACTTGAAAAAAAATATTTTGGGGTTCCCCATACATTGAATTGAAACTCGACTCGCGCTTGGGCAATTTTTTTATTGTTATCTTTCGATAAGTCGGAAGTTTGGTTTCCCACTTACCTAGTTAGTATTAGTTAGCTACAGTGCCCTGTTCCAGAAATCAGTAATAATAACAGAAAAGAAATACAAACGGGGGTGGAGCATGCTCGCGCTGAAAATGCCTACCCATTTGATAATCCATGGTTGAGATATCGGATACTATACCAAGGGTTCCGAGTAAGATCCTCTTGCAGTACACAAAAAGAAGTTTATAATTATCTTAGTCCGTGTACAAATTGAGACTTGGCGGCAGAAATGAGCGGGAATAATTATTTATTTATTTACATTTCATTACAAACGATCAACTACTTTGCTAGTTACAAGAAAGCGTGCACGCTGAGACTAGTCGTCCGTGTGTCCACACCAGCGACTTTTCGCCGTCCGCAGATTTTGTCCGCCCGCTTAAAAATTAACACTTTCCCTCTCCGCCGCAATCTTGGGCAGCTACTGAATAATAAAAATTGTTTCGCGGCCTAGAATTTGATACTTTGTAACTTTAATAATGTTTTAATCATATTTGTGGCCTTTAAAAGTTCCATGGAAACGGGAATTCATTATTTGGGACGTTTCTTTGGAAGGTACGAGCGAGTTTGAAATGTAGAGTTGTAAGACATATAAGTGCTTATACAGGGCGGAGGTTAATTTTGTGTAGGCTTTCTTTTTGAGCAATTGAACGAATCAATCAGTTATTAAAAATAAATTTAGATAAAATTTTTAAATTTTAGCCTATATCATCTTACTGCAGAAATATGTTTTTTTTACGTTACCAAGTGTACAGGACAGTCAAGCCGCTTACCTGATGGTAAGGGATACGCCTGACCATGACAATGCGGCCTTGATGGAATTGGCCTTGACCTGTAATGCAGGTCCTAGGACCTACACGGGCACCAGACCGCATGACTGAAGACACCTAATAATATTATTTGTATAATCATGTCGTGTGTGGTGGTTCTTTACGGAAAATCAGCAAACTCATCAATCAGCATAGCATGCAATGTCCTAAAACAACTGGAAAATATAGCACAAAGTTTTTTTCACGATGTGATCTCCTCGTGGGGTTCGAACCCAGGAACTCTGAACGCAGCGATCAAAACCAGTGAACATACTAGTTCAGTTCACAGAGGAAGTTTATCTCTAACCCGTCTGCCAATTATAGCAAAACCCTTTCAAATAGTAATTATATAAAAAGTATTTTATACAGCCCCTAACTACACCAGGGAGCTGCCACGCGCTATTAAAGTTAGGATCTCTATAAAATAGATATGTCGGAGCACGATAGCTTTATAAACAAAATGTATGTACAGTATCGTTGGCGTTATAGTTAATGCCAACGATTCATGTTAATATTGATAATCGATTGACAATCAAACTATTTAGTTTACTAAAATCAAGTTAGGTTTGAAAAGTAAAAGAAACAAGAATAAAACTTAACTCTTTTATTACAAATATTAGGATACAAAATTTAGTATCTTACTTACATGACTAGCACGACCCGAATCACAACGCAGAATGTGTCATTCAATCATTGGCTCCACATTTCGGCGCTTCACACGCCGCCATCTTACCGCCATGTCAAACTTACATTTCGTCGTATAAACTATGGCGCTGCACGCGCATCCAATAATGATGACATTAAGATAATTTGCAACTAGACGATTACAAATATTTGCTTAATTAATAACTTAATTAATTAAGCTTATTCCATAATTATAAATCCAAAAAGATAACAATAAGTGTTCAACAAAATAACTTTCTTTTCAAGGTTGCCGGAACTTAACAATCAAAACAGTGGATTACAAAACATCTTAATATGAATTCTTAACTCAACAAGTTATTTAATAATAGTTAATATTCACTACATATTTTAATAATATTTATCCTTATAAAGATTTGTTATTAACAAAACAGATTTCTATTGAAGATTAATAAAAACATTAGTAATTGATCTAAATACACGGACGGATATAGTTTCGCTAATCTCGTGTTGGTTACTTATTGATCAATACAGCATTACTTCAATTCAGTAATGCTGGAATAATTATTCTATTGTTTAAATTAAGCTTTAAATAATATTTAATGATTTTATAAGAGGTGTTACATTGTAAACTAAGAATTAATAAAAATGTAATTAGAACAATCGCCGCCACAGGAAATATGCTAATGTTTGATGTCAAAACACTGTTCCTTAAAATCGGTAAGGATTAAGTTGCAACGTTACGAGTTAAATGTATTGTTAAATAATATTTGATGAATTATCTATCGATAGTAAATTGGTTGCGGCGACAGATATAAAATGTTTGTGCCAAAAAAATCTGTCTAATTAAATCAAGAAAACATTTTCAAATACACACATGTGTGCGCTACAAAACTGTCTTTTTATATAAAGAAAACAATCCCAAAAGCTTAGCAGATACAACGGGCAATTTTTTACTCCGTTCGCCCGGAGCGCGCAGGTGGCTTCGCGCGCGGGCAATAAAATTTAATTAACAAAAATTATTTGGGATTACCTGGATTTTTCTAATTAGCGAACAACCCGCAAAGTTTGGACTGGCTCACGGGTAAGACGGGGACCCGTATTTTATAAAATGATGTGCATTTATTACGACCATCTAACTTGTTGATTAGTCGCTTGTTTCTGGACTGGTGTAAATGTCAAGGCAAAAGATATTCTAAAACAAACTCATAAAATGCCTTTCTCTAATTAAGCCTTGACAAAACCGTAAACCAGTAAATCGCTGAATTAATAAAAAAAGTTTAACAGGTAAAGGTCAGAATAGTTTATACTATAGAGAGGAGAGATAACTAGGGCAAGAAACTAAATATTTTTCTTTTTAATAGCTAATGATTTTACAAACATTGAAACGTATTTGAATTCATACAATTATGTTCTTAAAGAAATCATCTACAGTGAAATGTTCTACTAATCTAATAACACTAAGTATCTATATTTTTCTTGAAAAGACATGTTTAAACTTTTGTAACTTCGTGATCTTAAAGAACACAACTTTACCTATTGGTGGCCATTGAAAACCTCACTCGGCCATCTTCAGTATATCTCAGTAAAACCAGGCTATGCGACAAACCCCAAAGGAGGTATAATAATAAAGAATCCGTAACTACTCCCGCGGAAAACCGGCCATCTTTCGGGCAAAACACCGCCGACCGGCTTTTTAACATTTTCCCACCGTTTTGTACATAATAACGAATGAATCGAATATCATAAAAACAACACACTCCGGACTCCCCCCAGCTCATACATATTCAATGGCGGCCGAGTATAAAAAGTGTAAAAGTGCCCTCTCCCGAAACTTTCCGTGTTTGCGATCGTCTGCGCCTTACATTTGTTTAGGGCTGTTTACACGGTCCGATTGTCACCTGCGTCTTTCAACAAAACCACATTTTTTATCGAACTGTATTTAGCCGTGTGGTGGCAGATTAGTATAAAATTGTCATTACTTACCCCTTCTCTCCTGGGGGGTAACCACAATCTCTTAAAACAGTATTGTTATAATGATACGTCAGCATTTTTGTACGAGAAAAGACGAAGTAATATTATTGTAACAGTGTTTTAAGAGATTGCGGTGGCCCCCCTGAAATAAAATCTTTGACTTTTTAAGATTTTTGTGTTATTACGCCAAGGGTTCCGGGTTCTATTCCCGTGCAGTACAAACATTTGAATGCATGTCTGTTTGTATTGGTCTGGGTGTTTCTATGTATAACCTTTTATTGGCCACAAATATTTACGAAACAAATTACTGGAAAGACAAAAAAATACAAGTAGACAAAAACAAAAGGGAAATAATTTCTTACAATATAGTGGCCAATCAGGTGCAGACTCAGCATAAACTGTAGTAGTAAGGAAATTACTGCAGCACTGATATTCTGGCTGCACCTGTGGCGAGTGAGTCACATTAAAACAATCAATTAAACAGATAAAAATAAAAAAGAAAATTTAACAACAAAGATAAAAAAATGTACTTATGTATTTATAAAAAGTTTTTTTTATCCGTAGTTACTTACACATAGTTCAAGGGAGTTCCTTACATAAATAAATACTAGGTTTGGATATAAAAAAGCAACGAAATCGTAGAGCGGGATCGTGTCCATTTGGAAATCGTGACGACTAAACAGAATCTTAATAACGAAGTTATTTATTTCAGGAGAGCAATTGAAAGCGGGCCGCGGAATAAAAAGCCGAGGGCACCAATATAGGCGGTATTGCTCAAGTTTTCTCATATTTCTGACATGACCCAGCTACGTTTACGTTAAGCACTCGGACCGTAGAAAGTTATGTGTTTGTCCAAAATCAACAGAACACCATTCGGACCGTTTGGAACTAAATACTTTCGAGTCCGATTTAAGTTGGCTGGCTTTACAAACTCCTATGTTAATGGGAGTGTAAACATATCAATCGTCTTTAGGAACCTCGAAATATGGACTGTACTTATCATTAAACTAATGTACCAAGAATATTAGGTGATGTTTATTTTTTCTCTCGTATAGAAAACGAATGGAGCGGAATCCTTGAGATGTGACTTATAAAGTTTTATGTGTTTGTTTGGACAGTTCTGGGTGAATGTAAATTACTCCGTTTGATGTTACGTTCGATTCTGTGTCAAATGAAGCTGAAACGTGTATTTCATGTTCTAGTGTTGTGTAGGAAAGGACGAAGCTATTAAGTAACTTGTTTGGCAAGCACCCATAAACAAGTAACAAACAAGATATTTTTTAAATACTTGCCTAGTTTTTTAAACCTACTTTTAGAGCTTTTACGGGTATAATATTGATGAGAGCAATAGCAAACGGTTAACCTGATGTTAAATCACACAGATTATATAAATTTGCAATATCAGGAGCACGGAAATGCGCTTCTCGCCCTTTAAATGGCAATGCGTTATTTAAGGACGACCGGCGGCTTACCACCATCTTTAAAACAGTATTCTTTCTAATAATATTACAGAAAAGGCGAAGTACGCTTACAGCATTTAATAATTTCTCCGAACACTCCCCGTGATAAACGCGGTAGAGGATGCACCGTGACGCTGGTACTGAGGCGCTCCTGCTCAAAGGTGGGAGCAATATTCTATGAGGAGACGAATTAGTGCTTAATTAAGGCCATAAAGGTTTGAAATTCCAAATGTCTTTATTTAATTTAGGCACATATAGAGCCGCCGAGCCAAAAAGGCCCGCAGTGCGGATTTCACGTTGCGAGAGCTGTGCACCTTGAAGTGATTTAACGAAGCGATTTTAATAAAACGTTATACGTTGGTGTAACGTTAGTTGACTGACGTTAGTTAACTGAGATTTACAACGGGAGAATATCTTATACCGCGGAGCGAAGCTAGTAAGAAATAAATGACTTTTGTATCACTTCGGGTGTAATTAAACAAAAAAGCCATAAGTGCCATATAACTTAGCAAAACGTCTTGATATAGCTATAACCAACAATTATCATTATCCGATAGGCATATATGATATGTGTGCGATCTAACTAAAAGCCTTAGGCCGTACATTATCAATTTCGTGTCCAGGTAATAGGATATTGAGTCAGTAATCCTATTGCTCATTATGCTAAAACGTAACATTACCATAAGCATCATAAGGCCATGTTCTGTACTCGTAGCATGGACTAGCGTATACATATAAATTTATATATATAATTGATAGTTCTACTGCGATGTTATCATTCAAAAGAGGAAATATTAATAAATAATTAAATATCATTTTTTTAATATCCCCTGACATTCACACAGCGCCATCTAGCCCCAAGTTAAGCCTGTGTATTATGGGTACTAACAATGGATAAATATACTTATATATTTTTTTTTTGGATTTTTAATTACAAACAGACATGTTCATGCACACAAATGATTGCACTGCCCGGGGATCGAACCCGGAACCCTTGGTGTTGCAGTCGTCTCAACCACAACACGTAAGGGGTCGTCCATTGACATTAACACAGCGCCATCTAGCCCCAAACTAAGCATTAGCCTGTAATATGGGTACTAAACAACGGATAAACATACGTGTATACTTTTCGTTATGTACGTTACGTTTTGGTCGCTAGTAAAATAATAGATTCAGAATTAGCACGCTACGCTATCTATGAGTAAAATAAATACAAAATCAATGAAACTAAAAAAAAGTTGTTAGAGTTGTTGATTTCAAAAGTTTAAGTGGCTGTTATTTATTATACATACTGTACGATGTCAGCCTTGACCCTGATTATTGACAGGATATTATCGTAGAGCGTCGGTGGCTCATTGGTGTGGACTGTTTCTTTCTGATTTAAAGGTGCAGGTTCGAATCCCGCCACGTATCAACGTATTTTCGAAAATATATGCACGTTTATCCGACGCTCTTACGGTGAAGGATAACATCGTGAGGGAACTTGCACACGCCTGCGAAGAGATTCAAAGGTTGCGCGTGAAGTCGGTCTATCCGCACTGGGCCCGCGTGGATGACTATACGGTAGGTTGGTGCCCCTCGGTGGGGATCTATAATGAGTCGATGATGATGATTATCGTAAAGGTATGTATATAGGATTCGTCCATTTAGTAACTAATCTGCTTTACCGTAATTAACATAACAACACATACATAGTCCAAAAAAGCAACTGTTTCTTGCCGGCTCTTCTCGAAGATCCTACTTATTCCGAACCGGTGGTAGAGTCACAAAAAATATGATAATAATAACATTGACGAGTCAAAAGTATCTGTAACAGATTTATTTGAATAAAGATTTTTTTCTTTCTTTCTTTCAACTAAATAGTCCCGCAACAAAACCCTAATGTAGGCATCGAGCCCGTTTACAGAACATATTTTTATTCAGCCAGTACAAATGACGCAAGCCTTTGTTCGCTGCCAAACTGTCTCGGCCCACGGTCAATTTAGGATCCAATTACGTTCAGCTTAGTGGGAAAAAATCCAGGGTAATCCCGGCCTTAAGACGTGGCCCATGTTTGGAGCGGCGGGCGCCTGATTTTGCAAAATTAAATATAAATATAGTCAAGTTACAAAGTACAGTTTATAGTCTGTTATATTTGTATACCTTCCAGTTATGTTAAACGGTTGTTAAATCATGAAATAGAGAAGTAATAAATATATTTTTAGTTGTGAATGTCAGTGGATATCCATTTATTCATTTTGCAAAATAGCTGACTTCTTCACCATTACACTAAATCAATAATCTGGAAAACCCTGAAGAGAATGCAGATCGGGCGTTGTGAAAATCGGGTATGATGGGTATATTATACAAGCAGTTTGTGTAACTTTGGTGCTCCTCAGAAAATTCTTAAGGTTTGTGTGACTTCTGGATGCAAATGACAGAGCGATCCAAATGGTTATTGGTTGCACAATCAAAACTACTTTTATAATGTCATAACGGCTCGATGAAGAAGAATCAATAGGCAGTTAAATAGAACATTAATAAATAATCATTGTGGATGACTCAAGCGGGTTGTTTTACTTCAAATCTTCCCTTAGTATGGACCTAAAGGATCTCAGGTAAGAGACGATTCTATTACGGTTGTCGTTTACATCAACACTTTACAAACTGACAACCGAGATTCCGCCCCGGCGGGGGCCACAGTCGCCTGTCCCTGTAGTTTCGCACAGTCCCTATGTTAGGCTACCAAGCCTCCCGCAACGCCCTAAGGTGAGGTTCGAGTCCCTCTCTGGGACGCCCTTAGGATCGTTGTGTAAATTTTCATCTGCGCTCGCCTATTGCCCGGTGAAGCAGTAAGGGCCATCTGCGGCCAACAGCAGTAGTTCTTAAAAATTGGCGAAGCGCGAGTCAGACTCGCCCGTGGAGGGTTCCGCAGCAGCAAGTAACATAAAATAAATCATCATTTTTCAGACCTACACATTGATACCCCACACGTGTGGGAATGATGCATAAAAATTTCGAGTTTCAGTTCAATGTATGGGGAGCCCTAAAATATATTAATTTTCTTTAAGTTTCATGTCGAAATCTTATAGCGGTTCACAGAACACATAATTATACTTACAAAGTTTGAATAGTATAGTACTAATAGTTTCGGAGAAAAAGGGTGACATACGGACGGACAGACAGACAGACAGAAATTGACGAATCTATAAGGGTTCCGTTTTTGCCATTTGGCTACGGAACCCTAAAAAAGAACTCAGGTAAGATCAATCCGCTTAATCTTCCATTTGGGGCGCGGTGTACCCGCGGGATCGCGTCCAGAATCCGGCGCCCGCATCAAAACACAATTGCGCCCCGATTACGGATTAAAAGCCTCTGCTTTCATCAGGACCTATTGATTGCTTTGTACCAATCCAATTCTTCATTTGTGCTCCTTGCGAACTAGGGGTGCCCGAGACAGAAAGTTAGGGGTGTCTAGTTACTAGCTTTGGGGAAGCGGATCGAGTTCATGTTATGTTTTAAATGATACCCACAAGCACGGGTTCGATGAAATAAAAAAAAATAGTTTCAGTTCAATGTATGTGAACCCTAAAACACATTTTTTTTTCAAGTTTCTTGTTTAAATCTTATAGCGGTTTCCAAAATATATATACTTACAAAGTTTGAACAGTGTAGCGCTAACAGTTTCGGAGATAAAAGGGTGTGATATACGGACGGGCGGACAGACAGACATAACGAATCTATAAGGGTTCCGTTTTTGCCATTTGCCTACGGATCCCTTTAAAGAAACAGTAATATTGTTTTGCAATTATATATGTCCTAATTACAATCCAATCAACACATCCATACAATAAGAACCGATTGGGAGCTATGCCGCGCGATCCAGGCGGTAAGCTCTGGAATAATCTGGAATATACCGATGAGATTATCGGCGGAGTACCCTCGCTTCTTTGCAGCAGGTTTGATTGGTTTGGGCGTCTGCCAGAAACGGTATTTGCTGGCTACTCGTTCTGCTTCCAACTTCATTGAGGAATGTATTGATTGATGATTAACTATCGGGTAGTCGGTTTCGATTGAGAAAAAGTTCTTGGGTTGTTTATTATTATTAGTATTTTTGATTTCATTTAACAGCGCTCTGTGATACATTTGAGGTACTTTTGATGTTTTTACGTTTTTGAGCGAGCTTTTAGTTGTAAGGAATTAAACGCTGCAATGAATAGTGGTCCTGTGTTTTAGGCCAATAAACGCGATTAATTTTCAACGGCGACATTAACGCAATTGCATAGGATCTGCAAACAAAAACATGCTTGTGGGTTGCAATTGAACCATCCACCATCTTTTCATTTTCCTTTTATTCATTCGGTAATTATTCAATACATAATGGCGTTGATTGGCGTTAGACGTTAAACGTTAGTGTGGCCCCATCATAATAATGACCTTGTTTATTTGACATTTAGACAGTCTGCAGATCGCAAAGTGTAATAAATGCTTTAGCTCGCTCAAGAAAACTTTAATACAATTGTCTAATTCATCTTGCTCACGCTATGACGGAGGCATTTTATTCGCGACAGTATAAATTGGACCTCAGTGTCGTGAAGCTGAATGCTATAATTGGATCTAGGTACACTGTGTATAATACTAAGAACTAATTCTAAACATCTGGATCTCTTGACAGACCGTACAAGTGTAATTTATGCTTGCATTAAACCTTTGTTCAACCTGACTTAGTAATTTGGATTCTGCATAGTTGACAAGGATGAATGTATATCTATTTTATTAAATGGAAGGGGAAACAGTAATCAATATTGAAGTCATCATCAGCATCATTACAGCCCTTATTGTGGAGTGAGTTGAGGAGAATGTTTATACGCTTTTTTAATGGAAATCAAAAATGCTTTTATTTCTAAAATAAATTATATTTTTTATATATGTAAGTGTCGTAAAAGTTTAATTTGATTGTAAACATAAATTAATTCAAATAATAAAAAACGTCAACGTTTAAGTTTGGCTATACAACGCGGGAATGTTGGCAGCCTTATGGGTACCATGTCACAGACTAGGGACAGTGATTTGGGACACCTTTTTTACGTTTTGTAGGTTTCTTAGTCTTTTATATTATATACTTAATTAATAAATTATATACTTTTTTGCACTTTTAAAAACGAATGAGAAAAATATACAATGGGCGGCCTTATCGCACAAGGCGATCTCTTCCAGGCAACCTTAGGATGGAGAAAGAAGAAAGTAGAAAAAGGTTTTTTTTGTGCAATCAAGCTATAAAAATACCTTTTCATATAGTTCATTTATATTTGGTCTACTGACGACCCATTTGGTGTTGCGGTTGAGAGGTCGACTGCAACACCAAGGGTTCCGGGTTCGATCCCCGGGCAGTACAAACATTTGTGTGCATGAACATGGCTGTTTGTAATGGTCTGGGTGTTTTCTATGTTTAGTATGTATTTACAAAAAAAAGTATGTTTATCCGTTGTTTAAGGTTAGAACTTTATTTATTTCTCATAAAGAATATACATAACATTCACTTACTGAGAAAAACTTTAACATCATGTATAATATAAATCTGTGTGCAAGACGGTGAGCATAATTATCGTAAGATAAAAAAATATGTAAGTACGTTGAGGTCGCAAACTTCTGCGTCAATTTGTACAACTTACTTGTTTGTCAGTTGCACCGATCGACCACGGATTTAAAGCGCACAGAGCGGACTTTCATGTGGATGTGCATAGACGTTTCAATATTAATTAACTTTAGTATATTACATGCGCATGAAAATATACTTTACAAAACCCATCAACCTAACCACATATTACTTTTGAATTTAACTATATTAAATTTAATTATATTAAATTTAATCAAATTTCTTCTAGTACGTATTTTTTAGTTGCATTTTAAAGCTTAATAAAGATTTGGCTTCTTAATCTCTACGGGTATTTTGTTATAAATCTTTACCTTCAAATGTGATATTTTAATACCGTAGTTAGTTCGCGAGTGCAAGAAACTAAGTTATTTGCATTTCTTAAAGGCATCTTTGTGTTTTTCCTTTTTTCTGAAAGACAATTGAGTGGATCTGGTTGTTTAATATTTTATGAATTAAGCATGCTCGTATAGTATCGTATATGTTTGCTTGACAGTAATTATTTTAGTCTCTTCATAAAATTTTCTTTGAAGGCGTACGGAAATTGTAATGAAATAAACATTTAGTAATTTATTTTGAGCAATTTTGTATTCTTTCTAGATTTGATTTAGCTGCGGTGCCCCAAATTTCAACCAAGTAAATAAATGAGGTTTTATTAGTGAATTGTAAATAATATATTTAACTTTGCGCGGAATACATGTTGCAATATTGCGTATAATACCAGTCAAGAAGTTAATTTAGTGTTAATTTTGTCTAGGTGCTGTTTCCAGTTTAATTGTTTGTCAAGAACAAGACCAAGATACTTCTCATGAGTTTTTGTTTAATTGTTTCGTTATTTATCTTTATATCCAAGTTGTTCATTCTTTTGTTTTTAGCTGCAAATATGATAAAATTTGTTTTTTGTGTATTAATAGTAAGCATATTTGATAAAAGCCATCATTAAGCAGATTTAAGTCATTTTGAGCTTTAATCTAAGAGTTTGTATTGAATGACCAAAATAAATAACTTGTATCATCTGCATATAAGGTGATTCAGCTGAAAGACCTATGTGTTGTATATTGTTAATATAAATTAAAATAGGAGTGGACCCAAAATTGAACCTTGGGGCACGCCGTAGGTAATCGGACTAGCAGAGCTCTGGTGTACACCTATTTTTACGATTTGTTTACGATTTTGGAGATATGAATTGAGAATATCATGAGCCTTGCCAGTAATACCAATTTCGAAGAGTTTGTTAAGGAGAATTTTATGAGAATCGTATCAAAGGCTTTTTTGAGGTCGACAAAGATACCAAGCACTATTTGTTTTTTATCTATTCCGTTTTTAATTTTAGTAACGAGGTCAATTGATGCTGTTTAGTACCCGTAATACAGGCTTGACGCTTAACTTGTGGCTAGATGGCGCTGTGTGATGTCAGTGGATATTTATAATTTTATTTATTATATACCAAAATATAGAGCGTCGTGGCTCAATGGTGTGGACTGTCGCCTTCCTACGGGAGGGATGAGGTTCAAATCCCGACACGTACCAATGTATTTTCGAATTTTCGAAAAATATATTACGTTCCGACGCTCTTACGGTGAAGGAAAACATCGTGAGGAAACCTTCATGCACGCCTGCGAAGAGATTCGAAGTTGTGTGTGAAGTCGTCAATCCGCACTGGGCCCTCGTGGACGACTAAGGCCTAATCACCCTATACGGGTAGGCTCGTGCCCCTCGGTGGGGACGTTTAATGAGCTGATGATGTGATATACCAAGAAAGACTACAAACCGATAAAAAAAGGAAAACTCGTAACGGCCACCGGCAATAAGTATTGCAATTAATTTAAGTGTCTAAATTTTTGTGTAAGAAAGTCCATAATATATGCAAACGTGCACAGAAAAAAGGGCATCGACACATATTCAACACATAACAATATCGCTATACGCACTCCGCTCCAATTCTGCTAATTGTGATATTCAATTAATCAAAATGTGATATTTGTCACAATCTTACATGAACAATATATAGATGCACAATCTCACTCCAAATCGCGTCAGTTGGGCAGAATTTTCATCATTATCACGTCGCTCGCTACATGTCATAGTGCCGTAGTATGATCGTGCCTCTTTATTTGTTACCTTTTAATGACGTGTTAAGGAACATTTTATGAATAATTTTTATGTCATTAATAAACATTATAGTCAACATATGTGCCAAGCGGCACGGAAAATTTTTGGTGTTGAGCAACAATTTATTTTTATTATTAAAGTTTATAATAATATAAATTAATTAATTAATTATTAATTACTATAGTGTTGTTAAATTTGTATACTGATAACAGCTGAACACAGCATTGGTAATGATGATAATAATGATGAAACACTGACTGTGAATATACATGAAGAAAGTCTCGTAAGTCAAGTATGTAAGAGGAATCGAGACCGTGTTGGGTAAACCTTTTACGCTAATAGGTCCCGCCATAGCCCCTTAATCTGCGACACGGGAACACAGATCAATCCAAATGTAATATTCAACGGTTATCAAGTTTAAAAGGTAGTAACGGATGATGATGTAGCGTTGCCAAATCGCGGCTTGCTGGCTCCACTCCAAAATAATTTACTACAGCGACTGATTGGATGAGTCGATGACGCACGCCAAAGCCGATATTTGATCAGCTCTTGACGGAAATCATCGACAGTGGACTGATTGCGGATCAATCGATTTAATTCAATTCAATTCAATTCATTTATTCACTAACAATATACATTGTGTTTGAAATGTCAATATAAATGAAGAAATACATGTCCAATTTTAATAAGTTAATTCAAAAAGGATGATAAAATAGCACAATTAAAATGTCAAAATAAATATAGTCGATTTTAAATTCATATAATAAATAACGTACAATAATGATTGTTTAAATTTAAACATAGATGTCACTAATTAAATATCTTTGTAGTAGAAATTCAACAAGGCTGTAAAAACACTTTTCCATAAGAAATTCCTTTAACTTGTACTTAAACTCATGTTTGTATAATAACATTTTTAATGCGATTGGTAATAAATTAAACAATTGTATTGACTTAAAGAGGGAACAATGTTTAACCACATTAAGTGTAGGAATCAGTTTATTCTGAAAGTCTTTCCTTCGTGATTCCTTCCAAGAGGTATAAGAATACCTCTCTTCCTCAGTTTCATAATCGTGTATATGTTTGGCAAAAAAACACAATATTACAAAAATATATAGGGACGGTACTGTTAAAATTTAAGATTTCTAAAGCTTCCCTACACGACTCCTGTTGCTTAATACGCACCATAGTTTTATTGCCCTCTTTTGCAGGACAAAATGCACGACTAATGTTATACTTATAGCTTCCTCCCCAGAACAAAATACTGTATCGCAGCTTTGATTCCACTAATGCAAAATAAACCAGTTTCAAGTGGTGGATATTAACTTCATCACGAATACTTTTGAGTACATAGCAAGCGGAGCTAACAGTTTTTTCAATGCTTACTAGTTCTTGTTTCCATGTTAATTTATCATCAAGCTGTACACCAAGAAATTTAGTAACCTCTGCTGTTTTTACTTCTTCTTCACCAAAAACACAACTAAAATTTACTTTGGCAGATTTATCAGTTTTAAATAATATTAAGTTAGTCTTACTGGTGTTCACTCTGAGGTTATTAGCTGTAAACCAAATACGGAATGCATCTGAAACCTATTAATCCTTAATTTAAGTCCAGATAAATTATCGTCTGTACAATTGCATTTGTATCGTCAGCAAATATTACCAGCTTTGTCGAATCAGGAATCATGTTATTAACGTAATCAATTAAATCATTTGTAAATACAATAAATAAAATAGGACCCAGGATAGACCCTTGTGGGACTCCTACCTTAATATTTATAAATTTAGATTTATAATGCTGCTCATGGCCTGTTTTATCCATACCTTGAAGTTCAACATACATTTGTCTATTTGTAAAATAAGATTTAAGTAAATCCAAGATATTTCTCTAACCCCATAATGCTCTAATTTTATAAGTAACAAATTATGGTCTACAGTATCGAAGGCAGAACTGAGGTCCAGAAATAGACCTGCGACTTTCTTTCGGGCGTTAAGCCCATTAATGACATCCATGACCAGTGAACCGCTTCTGTTGTCCCAACACTATTACGATATCCAAACTGGTTTTTATGCAGAATTAGATTGCTGTTGAGGTGTTTCAACAATCGATTCTTAATAATGGCTTCCAATATCTTTGATTTAACTGGAAGCATGGATATAGGTCGGTACATTTCAGGGTTATGTTTTGATCCTTTTTAAAGACTGGCACTTTAGCAATTTTAAACTGATCTGGAAATGTACCGGATCAATACATTTATTATAAAAATCACTCAAAGGCTCCGCCAAGATATCTATATTATCTTTTATAACTGCGATGGGTATGTCATCATAGCCAGTAGATTTTTTAGGTTTCATCTTTTTAACTATATTCGAAACCTCATTCGGTGTTACTGGTTCAAAAATCATATCATTTTTTATCCTAGTCTTATGACCTAGTAATATCTTGGAAGCCATGTCATCGTTACTTAGAATAAGTTTACTAGCAGCTTCAAACTGATGGGAAATATGTTAGCAGCCTCAGTGCTTCTACAGTCCTCTCGTCAATTTTGAGTACTACATTGCGCGTGTTTGTAATTTAGGTTTGGAATCACCGTTTATAAAAATACAAGCGGACACGCCCCGGCTTTCCCGGTGTATAAAAGTATATAAATAGGTTATTCGTTGTTTAGTACCAATACAACAGGCTTCACGCTTAACTTGGGGCTAGATGGCGCTGTGTGAATGTTAGTAGATATTTATTTATTTACGACATCTCATTAGAAACCTTAAAAATATATTTCTATTTAACTGATGTTATTATACATATCAACCTTCCTCTTCAATCAATTTTTCTATTAAAAAACTGTACGTGACTTACTAAAAAATATACATCATAAATACATTGTATGCAATATATCATTATATGTATTTCATCCCACAGCTTTATATTAAAATATGACTTTGCCAATTGAAATTGAATCTTATTTCAAATGCCATTAAGTGTACTTTTCAAACGGAATGCGATCGATATACCTGCAAAGATCGTGAAATGACAACCACAAATTTATCTCAACAACTCACACGAAAACTTATAATTAGCACTTACTCATTGCACAGTTTCAAAGTGCCAACCTCCAAAGTAGCGAAATAGTCAGGGCTGACAAACTCAAACTCAAAAACCCCTTTAAAATTAATTCTTTAAAAGCGTACTTTTTTGTTTTAATACTGTGCTGGCCGCTAGAGTTGACGAGTGTTGGAGTGGAGACCGCGTCTTGGCAAGCGTAGAGTAAGACGCTCTCCGGCCCGATGGACGACGACTTGCGAAAGGTCGTCGGTTGAGGCTGGATGAGGAAAGCGGAGGATAGGGATATCTAATAATATAGGGAGGATCCATAATTTTGCTGCAGTGCTCGACATATCCGGTTAAAATTTTAGGCCCGTATTCTAGAACGAGATTCAAGCGCTGATCTTTATATAGATAAATAGCGCCATCCATTTCTGACTCAATTCAAGTATATATTATATACAAAGTTGAGTCTCGTTCCAGAATATGGGCCTTAGTGTGGTAGTTGTCCTCCAATCCACATTAGGCCCGCGTGGTAGGTTACATCCCAATCTCTCCAAAGCTTTTCTGTGTGGTTAGGCCTGGGCCCTGCAGTGGGCTGTTATAGTGATGATTTCATAATTTTGTCCACAATCAGGCTTTACCGAGACGTTTCAAAGATATTAACTCCTTAAATATCCTATTTATATATTTATTTATATAGTTTCCTCTCTTATATTGTTTAATGTAAGTGTGTAATGATAAATGTAATATTCGTGTTTGTTCAATAAATATTTTTTCTTTCTTTCTTTATTTCAAATATCTTGATTGATGCCGACAGTAGGCGGCACGTCAATTATATGTAATCATTGTTTGCCAGCCAATGCCAGTTTTATCGTGCGCAAATATTTGTCATTTCCTCCCTTTTATTTCAAGAATGATATTATCACCTCAGCAACGGGAAAGCCGTGTTTTGTGATTCAAATTATGCTAAAGGCAATTTGGCAGTTGAGTTAGTTTCAAATTAGCGAAACCACTTTGGGTGCCAAGTGGAAAAATGTGTTTTGCGATGCTTGCAACTTGATTTACATTCAAGATTTAACATGGTAAATATAACATATAGGCAGACATAATTACTCTTATTATTATGATGAAATCTTTTTAGAAAACGATGGCTAGAAAAATATATAGCCTTAGGTTAAGGTATATGCTAAGTAAAATTAAGAGACAAGTTTTTCTATGTTACGTATTGTAATATTTTTTTACAGTAATTTATGCTGAATAGCAAAATAATATTATGTTGGCAATAGAACCAACCAAACGGTAATTTAAACAGTACTTTTTCACATAATCCTGATACAAGCGGAAAGCACTTTTCCAGAGGTTTAAGGATCTGCTACATGGGGCTTAAAAATTTAAAAACTAATTCTTGCATATTTTGTTCGAATGGTCGACACATTTCGTTTAAAGTATCAATACACGTCGCTCCCATATAAGACGACATATTAAATGTATATGAAATCAAAGTCATTGTTTGGCTATTCGGATGGAAATTTATCCAGCGAGTATCATATTCGTATATCATGAAACACTCGTAAACTCTCCGCTTTGCTTGCGGGAAGGCCTGGTTTCTGGAGCACTACTTTATGGGCTGGTCATGATGACGCCTACTACACCTAATTTAATTTCTTTATTTATTTACAGATAGCTCGAATATGAGTGTCGGTGACTCGTTGGTGTGAACTATTTGCCTTACGACCTGAAGAGTCGTCACGTATGTCGCAGAACCGATGGCCGTTGGAGCAGACGAGTACTGGAGTGGAGACCGCGTCTCGGCAAGCGTAGCGTAGGACGCCCTCCGCGAAAGGTCGCTGGTGGGAGCTGGATGAGAAAAGCGGAGAACCGGGATATCTGGCGCAAAATGGGGGAGACCTATGTCCAGCAGTGGACTGCGATAGGTTGAAGAGACCTGAAGAGTGCAAGTTTAAATCTCGCCACGTATCAATGTCTTTTCGAACTCTGAAATTATCCGACGCTCTTGCGGTGAAAGAAAACATCATGAGGAAACCTACGCACTTCTCCAAGAGATTCAAAGGTTGTGCAAGAAGTCAGCCAATCGGCACTGAGCCCACGTGGACGATTAAGGCCTATACACCCTTTACTGTTAGGCTCCTGCCCCTCGGTGAGGACGTATAATGAGCTGATGATGAGCTCGAATATTAGAACGCTGGTGCTTATTCCAATAAATGTGGTTCTATTTATTTATTTAATCATTTATGCACACAAGTTATACATAAAAAACAGGTACATGGAAAAATGTACAAAGGCACTGCTTATTTCATTATGAAATTTCTTCCAACAGGCCTAAAAAAAGGAAATTAAGTGTGAGAGGTAGCTATTTTAATATTTACAAACTAATTTCAAATTGCATATAAATTCTGGTGAATCTGATTATAAAGTAATTATGGGAGTCATAACAGGGTATATATTATATATTTTGTTTGTTATAAAAAGGGAAAGAAAATATCTGAAATATTTTTTGCAAGTGACATCCTTAGGTCCAGTCAAATAATTGGGTGTCATTGCGCATTGGTATTAATTTTCACGCAGTCGATAGCAGTTGGTGCTTCACCTTTACCATCATAACTTGACCCCAGTTACTGTACGCTTTCATATTTCGGGTATATATCGGGTCAAAGTGAGAAGGGGGTTGGGAGCTCACTTCTACGTGGTCGTTAGTAAGCGAAGTCATAATTAGCACCTGCGTTCTAGGTTTGTTCGAGCAACTTCAGTGGCATTCCGAGACGAGAACGCTTTGTTATACGGTGTGCGTATTTTCAAAGCAGACTGTTAGTTGCTGACTATGTGTAGGTTATACGTATTTTTTTATACACACAGCTTCATAAAAAATCCATGGTATGACAAAATGCCGTTATCTGAAATTGACGTTTTCTGATGGCTTAACTTTCAATACTATTTAATTACGAAAAATAATTCTCCATCGATCTTTGTTTGCGGTTATTTTAAACAAAATTTAGTATCTCCGATTCGCATGTAAGAGTTTCATAAAAAATGTATAACCTCTAAAATTTTAACTGTGTTTTCTGTGTATAACTCAAAACAAAGCTTTAGTAATTAATAAAGTCATTTTAGTAGTAAAGTCAAAGACTTCATACTACTGCATAAAAGTCTTTAACTTTAGCATGCCTATAGATTAAAAATTATGCTCCCCATTTAGAGTTTGTCTACAATTTGGGTACTTTTCAGGAAATTCAGATTCAATGTCATTTGGGCATAAATGGTAGTTGCCGAAGTGGTAAATCGATGTTTCGCTTCGTTGTAGCGGACGATTGCAAAGTAAGTGCTCGGTGTCTCTTTTTCTCCTGCGTAGAATCTGCAAGTGTCCGAGTCACTAAGCTTCATTTTGTGAAGGTGGCTTTTCAGCTTGCAGTGTCCAGTCAGTGCCCTTCCAAGAGTTCTGTTCTAGGTTTATTGAACTCAAGCACTAAACTTAAGGTCAGTTAGTGGTAGTGTGCCAGGATTTACGCGGACTGTCCCGATTTTCACGAGTCTGGGGACGCGTCCTGATTAATACCTGATGGGGACGCTAAATCTCCAATTAATCAAAAAATTAAAAAGTTTTTCATGTAAAAATATTATGCTATGTGATTTATATTTATTAAATCACTGTCAAACTTAAAATAGCACATATCATCAGGGTTGCATCACATTTTTTGTTAACTGTGCAACTTTATAATTTTTATGATACGATTTAAAACAATTGTGACCTGGCAACACTAGCTGGTGGATGTAAATGTTTACTATTGGAAGGTTCAGGACCGACCCTCCAAAGAACAGAATCCTCTTTCTTTTTAGGCAATCAGGTTTAGATATACAATAAACTAACAATCTCACTCAAAAAGTGTCCGCGAAAACATTCTGTCTATCCGTCAGTTGAGTAAAATTTTCATTCATAATCACGTCGCTACATGTCATAGTGACATTGTAGTATGCTCGTGCTTCTGATTTTGTACCCTTATAGTGAGGCGAGAAGGTCATAATTTTAATGAATAACCTTATGTCAAATATAACAAGTCAACGTATGTTTCAAGCGGCTTGTGCTTTTTTTGGTTAATATTTGTTCGTGATTGTGCATCCAGTTAGTTTATTATTTATCTAAACTATCAGGTGATTCAGATTTTTTAACCATCATCATCATCATCATTACAGCCTAATTATGTCCACTGCTGAACGAAGGCCTCCCCTAATAATTTCCACGCGGACCGATCCCTTGCAGTTGACATCCATCTGCTACCCGCCACCTTAACCAGATCATCCTTAACCAAAGAGGGATAAATCACAGTGATTTTTAGTATCTGGTAGCCCCGCGAGATTTGAACCCCCGACTCACAGGTTATGGCAATAACCTAATAGTATTTATTGTATTATACCTCCATTCAAGTGTGTTTTTTGTCACAATGAAAGCCGAAAACGGTCACAAAATCTCACGGTCCGGGCAAATCAAATACACATCAAGTATAACCATCGGCCCAGGAAGTTAACCCAATCTGTGTTTCGGCAAACAGGTCCCCAATTCCGATAATTTTAAAATGCGCTAATAGGATTGCATTGTATGTCAAAAGAAAAATTTTGCACTAATTTGTTCTCTTTAATGGTAGTATTTTAATTGATTACGCCATAAGAGAATTCCTTCTACTATACAATTACCATTATTACCATTTTACTAGCTGGTAGACTCGATACTGAGCCGTCTAGGCACCTGCCTACTGGTACTGCGGTGCCAGATATTGTCCCGTGAAATAAGAGTGCTATGCACTTTTGTGTTTCGGGATGAGGGCACTGTAGCTTGTGAAATTACCTGGTATAAGAGGCCTAACATCTGCTGTCTCGGGTGTCGGGCGCAGTGCGGCATTGATGAAGAATAATAACTGTTTATCAGTTGCTGGTCTTCTTCAATGCCACTCGGTCATGGTCAGGCGTATTACCTATCATCGGGTGAGCGTCCTGACCGTGCGTTACGATGTGAACACACGTCGTAACATTAAAGTTGTACCGGCATACCAAAGTAACAGTTGTATTGGAAGCAGTGCGAATGTGGAGGGATACACAAGGCGGGGACGACTCAGAAGCACTTACCTTGACCAAATTGGTCAAGTCCATAAAAAAGTTTAGAGCCAAGCAACACGAATTAAAGTGTTTATATAAAAATATTGATGGGCGTAAATGAAACTAGATAAGATACAAAGTGGCTCTATATAATTTTTGCCTATCCCTGTGGGATCCAGGCGTGAACTTTATTTATTCGGACCAAGCAAATGAATGGAATCATATGTCTGCGGCTGTTTACGGCCACATACAACCCTGTGGCATTTAAAAAAACGAGCGAATAGGCTTTTTCTAGGCAAGCTCGCTCCATCTTAGAGCACGTCTCTTCGATTAGAATAGTCTGTGCTCTAGAGCAAGCCCATCATGAATATAAGAATATATATATTGTAAAGTGTCGTAATGGTCTCGTAATGTGAAGTATATTAGTGTAATCGAAGCCCATGTCTTTTTATAAGCAGACAATCGCCTGAGTCAATTTCACGGTGTCCCGACCGCCAAAGACGGGCCGGATATAGCCACCTGGATCAAACGGGATGCCAAATTGACTTCTGTGGTAATATTGAAACCAATCGGTAAGGACACTGATGGAATACGTGTCAAACGTTGATTTCGGCCTGTGGTGTGTTGGTAACCATATTAATTATATATGTATATACAATGTGAGCGTCGGTGGCTCAATGGATTGCGATAGGGCGCAGATTCAAATCCCACCACGTACGAGTTTTCGAATTTCGAAGTATATGTACGTTGTCCGACGCTCTTAAAGGTCATCACGGTCATCCCATTCATCACGATGTTTTCCTTTGGTGAAGGAAATCATCGTGATGATCGTGATGGGATGATTGGAGGTCTTCCACAGTTCGATTCTGTTGTCACTTACGACAAAACGGTGGAATGAACATCCACTGGATACATTTCCGGCGCGATGAGATACGAGCGTACACGATTTTATAGGGCCGGCATTTCTTGGACCTCTGATCTTGCAAAAATGGACGTCACCATCAGGTGAACCGAGTGCTCGTTTGCTACCTTTTAAATAAAAAACAAGTGAATGTAATTTTTAATTAATTTGCCTCTTGTAGGAATATTGAGATTTATACTATTGAATTATATTTAAAAATTATGCATTTAATATAGATTATTCAGAAATCAAAGTAACAGTTTAATTCAAGTCACCATTGCTACATAGTTACTGAAGTACACATTTGGTCGATATTGCGCCCGTAAACCGTTAAGGGTTTTCTTAAGTACGCAGTTAAAGTTCTGGCAATACACAAATACATTGTTTACCACGGTATGTTTGATGAAATGAGTATGTCGCGGTGCAAGTAGAAATCGGTTGTTGTATAAAATCACTGGATCAAAACTCTTCTTATATTATATTGGTCGAAAATTGCTTTTTGCATTTATTTATTTCGACAACCAACAAGATAAAAACTAATACAAATATTAAAACATCATAAACAAAAATATATTAAAGATACAGGTCACCTTATTTATAAGTTGCCACGGTATGCCATGTTGACTTTAATTCGAAAAATAATAAAATTTACAATAAATAAATGTTGAAAACAAAAATTTTATTATACTTCTCCTGATTTTGATTAATTTACTGAATTAGTTAAACATTTAGTACATTAATTAAATTTACTGAATAAGTGTATTAAGTTCAGTTATTTTTGGGCTACTCTCATTCCTAGCAATTCTTAGTTATCTCATTCTTTGTTTAGGTCTACCGTTGTATCCATAACCAGATGTCTAACAATGTTCATCTATATGCATATAAGTATGATTTTTAATGTTTAAATTTAATTTACTTAGTTTTAATAAATGCAGTCATATTTGTTAAGTATGTATCAAAATCTTTGTAATAAATAATTGTTAAGTTACGTGTAGGTAAATGACTAAACTCTGTAACCAATGATATAGAAAGTTTCAAAGAGTGACTATCGAGTTTCTTACCGGCTCTTCTCGAAGATCCTTCTTATTCCGAACCGGGTAGAGTCATAGAAAATATAATAATAACAATTGACGATTCAAAAGTATCTGTAACAGATTTATTTGAATAAAGTTTTTGTTGTTTGTATAAAATAGCTGATTTCGTTATCTAGCTGCAACACATACAACTGGTAAATTACTTGACGTTATAGTGTTTCATTGTATTCTTGCTTGTAATCTGTTCTGAGTTTAGACTTCGCAGGTTTAGGAGAACAATTCAAAGTTTAGTTACAGTGCTCGCACTAGTATTGCAAAACTGCTGTGACAAACATAGTAATTAGTATGTTTATCATGTTTTTTAAGGCTGAGAATAGTCTTGTCCGGTTAAGCTGCAAACGCCTTACCGACAGTGGCGTGCACAGAGATTATGAGTAGGAGTAGTAGTAGTAGTACAAATTGAGTGACACGAATCGCAAAAACAATAAATAATTTACATTTTTGTCAAATTAGTGCTGTTGTTGATAGCAGATGTCCTATGGTTTTAAATCTGTAGAGGGAAATGGGTGAGTAAGTGGGAATCATTTAATATGTTGTCGATTTTCCGGGTTGTCTGGACGCACAGGGTATGCACTGCTTATTTGCATATATGGAGTGCACGCCACTGCTGTGGTATTACTAAGCAACATCGATTTGCCGTAATACAATTTTATATGTATGTAAATTACAAACCTACAGAATATTTAAAATTAACACAGTCTTTAATTGTAATCCCAGACGAGCTTAATTATAGTTGGTTGGTAGCTAGTTATTTAAAATAAATGCTAAAACAAATTAACATCCAGAATACCTGGATTCCAATTCATTTTACTAATCACTGGGCGGAATGTTCCAAAAGTCCTGAACAATTTGAAACAAACTATCTGGCTGTGGATAGCATGGAAAAAAAGGGCAAGTGCGGAGCACAATATCTATATGGGTTCCGTAACAATGATGTAAAAAGTATAGATTCGTGATATGCTCATAAAACTACTGAAACAAGTGTTCCGAATGCAGCGACAGTATACAATCACATATTTCAAATTTCGAACACATTTACCTACCTAAACAAAAAGCCTACAACTATATTCTCTCTGGCGGTTCATTTTTGAGGCACGGTTGGCGTATCTACCTTTATATACAGAATATCATTGTTCCTTAAATGAGCATTAATTTATTAGGTAAACTTTTAAGATGAAAACCCTTCCCCTCCCGTCAGCCGTGCCTTATTTATTTTATAAGTAATTTCATACATTAAGTTCTCCTAAAAATCTATTGCAATCCGACTTCTAATATGTTTTAGACGTTTTCTATGTTCGAAAGACAAAATAAAAAAATAGACTAAGGTCTATACACCCTTTAAGGGTAGGCTTGTCATCGGTGGGGCATGTAATGAGTTGTAGATAATGATGATGACGATGACGATCCACCAATAGGGTCAAAATCAAAAGCTGGTAACATAATTACACCGAAACATTTTACGAACGCTGATCTCCATTTTATCGGAACAGCCTCTCGTTAAGTAATCAGTACAAAGCCGAGAGTTTAAGGATTTTTATTCCCTTATCATTAGAAGACGGTGGATTAGAACACAATTGGATTGGACATGATTGTATTTTAATCCGCCGTTACCAAGTATCTTTTATGTTATAACTTATAACGAATGGGACGGTCATTGTGCTCACCTGATGGTAAGTACGCCTGACTATGACAGACGCAGTGTTAAAGAAATTTAACCACAGTACGTAATTATTATTATTTATCAACACTGCTCTGCATTCGTCACACGAGACAACAGTTTTTTTGTTTTTTTCGGAATGACTTATCGCTGTTGGCCGCAGATGGCCTTCACAGCTTCACCGGACAGTTGGCGAGCGCAGATGGCTCTTAACCCAAAGATTTATGCAACGACCTTAAGGGTCCTAGAGTTGGACGCGAACTCGGCTTAGGGCGATGCAGGGGGCGAAACGACAGATGTTAGGTATTTACCCGGTAATTTTACTATCTACAATGCCCTTATCCCGAAACATAGAAGTGAAGAACACTTCTATTTCACGGGACAATATCTGGCACTGCAGTGGTACCTACTTAGACGGTTCAGTACCGACTCTACCACCTAATAAAATAGAAAAGACAAGTAAACATTTTCAAATATTATATTTATGTAGGTGAATAATAGATTGAAAAAACTCCCAGCGGATCCCTAAAAAGCAGAGCACACACGGAACTTCGGGCGCTCATTAAAAGTTGTCAAGTTGTGATTAATTACGAGCGCGACACAACGGACGTCGGCAATTAGTTAGTGGAACTTCACTAGCTGGAGTATTCCCCGGGGACTTTGGTATTGCGTTCGAAAAATAAACCTTAGAGATATATGATCATCATCAACAACGTTCTGAGCGTGCTCAGTGTCAAGCTGGACAGCCCCCTTCTGCAGCACTGGGTCAAAGCACAAGTGCGTGTGCCCTTAAAGGGTGTATAGACCTTAGTCTATTTTTTTATTTTGTCTTTCGAACATAGAAAACGTCTAAAACATATTAGAAGTCGGATTGCAATAGATTTTTAGGAGAACTTAATGTATGAAATTACTTATAAAATAAATAAGGCACGGCTGACGGGAGGGGAAGGGTTCTCATCTTAAAAGGTTTACTTAATAAATTAGTGCTCATTTAAGGAACAATGATATTCTGTATATATAAAGGTAGATACGCCAACCGTGCCTCAAAAATGAACCGCCAGAGAGAATATAGTTGTAGGCTTTTTGTTTAGGTAGGTAAATGGACTGGGCCGTTGGCCTTGAGGAGAAACCACCGAGCAGGCCTGCGGATAGGTGGGTGTTAACGACTAGCATCCTAGATAAAATTTGGTGTGGGGTGGAATGACACCCTGAATTAACACATTCGCAAAGATTTACCGAGAGGAACTTATATCTCGGGTAACACCGCAGGGCATAGCTAGTATAATATAAAGTCCATAGCTCATTATCTCACTTATTTTAGGTAAATCGTCTACTCGTTAGCCGACCCACGATATATAAATAAAAAATGTACTCATCATCATAATCAGTTCATTATACGACCGCACCGAGGGGCACGAGCCTACCCTTTGTCCCAAAATAATGAAAAATATATAAAATAAAACTTTAATGTGTAAATCATATACAATGAGGTAAGATTCTTAATGAATAGTATAATTGAGACTTTAGACTACCTTAAATATGAAAAATAAGAAATACTTTAATTAACATAGGTATTTAGTCCCACATTTATCATAACTTTCGTTATAAATTTAAATAAAATAGAAGTTATTAGATATGATTTCCTATAAAATTAAAATACAATTCTACAAAAGCCTAGTCTATCCGCTTTGTAACCAATTGGACAATGATTGGGAATTGCTAATATTAATTTCGATGGCACTGGTTCTTGACATTTCCCTTCCTTATTCACAATGAATCCTTCTGGACAAGCAATATCTGCTTCAGCACTAATTTCACTATTACAATTTTCACAATTATCACTTTCTATTTTTAGCACTTCCACATCATCTTTTGGATTATTCCTTGTTGTAAACAATGAATGATCTTTATTATTTTGTTGATTACTGTTGTATACATCGTAAATGGATTTGTAAAGCATCAAAATATCACTGAATAATGTAACAGCAGCACTCTTTTCGGCGTTATTTCTATTGTTTGTTTCGTCGCCTCCAAATATATTAAGTTTCTTCACCAACACGTCTGCTAAAATCTCGTTCCAAGTGACAGTTTCGGCTGCGTAGTCGTGCCGTTGGAAATTTTGCAATTTTCTTAAAAGTATGCTTTGTTCGGATTCGGGTTTGCGTAAGCTTTCGTTTGGGGCCCTGGCTTCACCCATAACGATTATTAGGGCGCCAAATAAACAAGCGATGTACATTTTTTTGTTAATATCTCACAACAATGGTGGCACAATGGTGGCACTGATGGAAGAAGTTCGCGAGATAACAATGATAAGATGCGGCGTGTTGTGTACGCTTGTGTTGAAAAATGTTTGCATTTGAAACGTGTGAGTGATTATTTTAACTTGTTTTGTTGATGACTTAAGTTAGTGACAGGCAGTCAATTAATTCGTGGGTTCGAATCCCGCCGAGAAACGTCAACTTTAAATATATTTCATGTATTAACAGTTAACATAGTCTTAGTTTAAACCTGCCTTTAAAACACAAAATCATATTAATTTTCGTCACAATTTATTCAACTCGCTCTTTCCTTTTTTCTTAACTCTCCATGGGACTTTTAACTCAATGCTAAAACCAGTAGACCACGGAGACTAAAATATTACAATATATTGCCTATTTTCATAGTATGTCCACGTAATCAAATGCTCATCAAAATAGTGCGAACCGTTCACGTACAGACATCCATCTGGTTAAATTCAGCAAAGTTGACAAACTTCAGCGAGCGTCTGTACGGTGCTAAGTTTTTAGGATCTCAAACTTACAGTGTGCCCGTAATCAAATTGTGACTTGAACTTGTTACTTGCGTTCGAGTGAGGCTTTGAGCAAGCTTTTCTATTTAGGCGCCGGTCTTACAAAGGACTACAATTCCTTAAGCTTTCTTCGGAAGAAGTTGCTTAGTTTTACCTGAGAGATACCATGTATAAATAGTATTTAATTTCATTACAGCTTTAAAGGTCCCGTTTCCAACATAGGCGTTTTTCCACCAGTCAGCAGCTACTTCATTCTTGATGGACGATAAAAATAAATTACTGGATACATCCGAGCTTTATGGAAACGATCACTTCAATTATGGTTTTGATATGTTAATAATATACTTAGAAAATATGTGGAGATAAGAAATACTCGACTTATGGAGCGAAACAACTCTTGGTAAAATAAAATAATATATTAAAAGAAGAAAACACGTCTGCCATTTACAATAGTGAAAGAGAAGAGAACAAAACACAATCTATTAATAATATTCTTTTTACATTTGACATGACTTGTAAGAAATGAGGTTGCATATTAACCATACAGCCGCCCCATTGAAATTACATTTCAATAGTCAAGAAAAAAACTAAATAATCGAAACATAAACATTATAAAGCTTTAAAGAAACACATACATACTTACAACAAAATCAATTTGAATGAACTATTAAGACAATATATTATAAAATGACTTTAAAGTAAATGTGTGACCCATTAAGCTTCAAAGACAAAACAAAGTTTAGCAGATCATAAAATCCAACATAACTATTTACTACAAAACATTAGTTAAAACATAAATAATCGACAAAAGTAGTATTAAAATTGCATTAAACTAAAACAGAAAATATGGTTAAACATCAAAAATCTGGCAACCGAAACGCAACATAAATTTTATAGCAGATTGCAATACAATAAAATACCAGGATTAAATGAACATACCTAAATTTAGTTTTATAGAAACACATAAATAATAATTACGAAACATTTAAAAGTATAAAAAAACATGTCAGTAATATATACATTTTATTTGTATGATTTTCCACCCCCACCAAGATTGATATGTATCTACAAAATAAAAATTTTCAAATTATCATTATGATTAATTTGGCTTACTTTATCCACAATGCTATACAGATATAGTGCTTGCGATCGCTGTCGCGTTACATACATAACGCAGTGGTAAAAAGGATACCTGATACACGGAATTATAAATTAGTCAAAAGCTCTACAATTATTTATAAGCATTACGCATTGCTTAGCATTGAAAAAGAATCTATATTATTATTGTAAACAATCGATATAATAATAAAACCGTAACTAAAATGGCAATTAGTTTACATTTATATGGGGCGGTCAATAATTTTATACGATAACATGACATGAAAACTCTAAACAATTAAACATAACTATACCTATATATAAAAAATAAATCTTAAAAGTAAAAAACATGCCAGCTTGCACCACGGAATTTACATTTATACAAAACCAGATGAGGCAGGCAGAGAACCGTTAAAAACAATCCTAAGCCTATGATTACAAGAAATACACTTAAGTACAGTATGATGTGGTCTAAAATAGTAAATTATAGCATTCTTGTTACCATGTAAGAAAACAAAATGATGTAACTTATTGAATGGAATTTTAATTTAAGCATAACCTGGGTGTTATCTGAAAATTGTATATAATAATCATACATCCCATAGTAATTGCTTCTTACAAAAACGGAATAAAACTGTCATAAGATTTGTCAGAATATAACTTAAATCTATTTACATTATAAAGGACAGACAAATACATGGACTATTTAAGCATGTACATGTTGGCCTTCTAGAGACAATTCGCCACATATATCCAGCTGAATGCAGTGTTTATAAATGTAGGCATATTAGAACCTTTTTCTAATTTACCATCCCTAATACACTTTGCAAAGCACGAAACACCAAGTATCATATGCTCTCCTTTGAGACGTTGAAATCAGGGTCGCTAAAGGCACATGAATAAGAGATGGTAAAATTTTTGGATACAATTACGGGGGTCACATACCATAGCCGCATTACATGACTGCGAATCAAGATGTAATAAATCATCACGTTGTTGTATAGTCTTGGCATTAGCTACTTCTTCACGACATGACAATCTAATGCGGCAGCGCTTGTTGAAACTTGCATACTCGCTCCTGAAGCTGAAGAAAGCCTTAAGCTGTACTCTGCTCACGTATTGAATACGAAGCCTGTAGCACTTAGATTCCACTAACATGCCCTCAGCGCTCTCAGTCAAATCTAAGATTCTAAGTTCATGTTTACATCCTCTAGTTCTGAAGAAGGGTACGTAGCCTTTTGTCAGCAATATCTAGGGCGGCGGAAGATGTAACATTGGTGATGTCCCCAAGCTCATTCTCCACAAGCGTAATTTGGCCTTTGATACATCTCCTTTTCTCTATAAATATTGCTTTACCCTGAGAAACATCGCTTTAGCATGTCGAATTCTCTCCAGTGTGCGCCATTCCGTAAAATAGTATGAACTCTTCTGGAGGCTCGAAGGACCATAGAAATATGTGGAGATATAGAATACTCGACTTATACAGCAACAACTCTTGGTAAAATAAAATAATATTTAAAAGAAGAAAACACGTCTGCCATTTACAATAGTGAAAGAGGAAGAGAACAAAAACAATCTATTAATAATTTCTTTTTACATTTGACATGACTTGTAAGAAATGAGGTCGCATATTAACCAATACTTATACTGATAGTTACTTAAATATGTTATTAATTTCCTATATTGCATTCAATATGTTTACGTTCGAATGTACTGCAAAATGTAATAAGTCTTTATTAAAAGGGAACCGCGCGCAATTTAAATGTGAACATAAGATTTTCATGTTTCCTATATTGCATCAGAATGAAGCAAACATTTACCAAACGTAATTATGGTAGGTCGAGTAATATATTAAAACAATTGCCTGTTTAACCTATTTAACATATGACACAATAGGCATGATAACTGGGTCCTGTAATCGTAAACATTATTTTAATTATTACAAATATGGGCTGAAAATAACGATCCATTTCAAAGTATATTGATTCATTAAAAACTTAACGCCAATGGATAACACATAAAATGTTTGTCAATTTTTGCTATGAAACCATTTTAATAACGAAACATGTAATATAGGTGTAGCACAAAATTCATAAACTACGCATACTAACTGCAAAGACATGACGTCATAATTAAGTTGCTATTTGTATGAAGCGACTTTGGGAAAGTACATCAATGTGTTTTAAGAATTGTGATGACTCTGTGTTTAAATTTTAACAGAGAACATTTAACCAATGTTTCTATTATTAAGAGGTTAATTGATAACAGCAGAAATAAAAATTGCATCATCCTTATTCTATTCTCTCCTGCTAAGAAAACAATGCCCTAATTGCAAATATGGTTAACCTGAAAGAAAAAATATGAAATAGCTGAACAGTCTGAATTTAATATAAAAAAAAATCAACAAAAAGCAGAAAGTTTCATTTGTGCTATGAAATGAACGATACTAACGCTTTGATCTCCTGTTTCCTTTATTTCCGTAATTCCTATTCTCTCTTTTCTTAAAGTTGGTAACTTCAAAAGTGTTACCAGCCTTAAAAAGAAACGTCTACTTGTTTGCCTAAAACAATTTAAAAAAATTGGCCAAGCGCTAGTCGGACTCGCCCGTGGAGGGTTCCGCAGCAGCAAGTATCATTAAATAAAATAATTTTTATTTACTTAGGCACCTACTTGGTTACGACAATTCAATGTTTGGGGAACCCCAAACTAATAGCGGTATATATATATACTGACAAAGTTTGAAGGGTGTGACATACGGAAGGACAGACAGACTTGACGAAACCAAAAGGGTTCAGTTTTTTGCCATTTGGCTACGGAACCCTGAAAACCTGATGGTATGTTAGGAGATATATCTGCCATAATAGATGTAGTGTTAAATATATAATACCAAACTTAGAAAAGTAGTAGGAAGCGTGCGTGCATGTGTGCGCGCGCGTGTGCGTGTGTGTGTGTGTTAATTAATTATTCAAAATACAAAATGTCAATCAACAAATGACTTTCAGTTTCATCATAGTTTAGGCCTGGGAACCATTCTGACACTTTCTACTAGTAGAGTAGAAGTAATATAAAAATAGCATTGGAAGTAAAACTTTTTTTATTTGTTGTGTATATTAATGAAAAAAAATATATAAAAAATATGTTTTCACTTTACGAAGCGTCTGTACTTCATATCAGTGCGATAAGGATAAAACGAAAAGCAAACATTAGACCAGTGATGCGGATAAAGTTAACCAACGCAACAGGTTAACAACATTTTGTGAAATTTATTTGATTCGATCAAAATATGTCAAGGACGTTTGTTATCTACAGTTTTTGTATTTGGGTTTTGCTAAAATAAAAATAATAAATATCCACTGACATTCACACAGCGCCTTGTTAGCCTCAAAGTACGAGTAAAAATTAGCCCGTTATGTGGGTAATATCAATGGATAAACATACTTACCTATATACTTTTTTTTGTAAATATATACATATTATACATAGAAACACCAAGACCAATACAAACATATATGTTCATGCACACAAATATCTGTACTGCCCAGGGATCAAACCATAACCCTAGCAATACAACCTAACCTTTCAACCATTACACCAAATGGGTTGTCAAAACTTAGCGCATAAGTTGGGATCATCATTACATTCTAATACATTCGCTAATAAATGAACGGGTTTCCTCACGATGTTTCCTTCAGCGTCAGATAAACATATAAAATTTTGAAAACTCGAAAAGACATTATTACGGGGCAGAATTTGAAACTGCACCCTCCAGTTTGGAAGGCTACAGTCCATACCAATAAGCCATCGACGCTGTGCGTGAAGTCGGCCAATCGCACTATGCTCGTGTGGACGACTAAGGCCTATACTCTATTCGGGTAGGCAGTGCTTTTCCGTGGGGACGTATGATGAGCTGATGACGATGTGATCGTCTTGATAATAAAAGGGTCCCACTGCAGTAATAGGAATAGGGTCTGCATCAGTTCATGTCTGGTTGCGGATGGGATCGAAAAATATGTAAGATATTGTAAGTTCTAACAATTTATCTATATATAATATACTAAATAAATTGGAATTTTAAATACTATCACAAAAAAAAATATCAAATTATATTCTTAGTAATTTTTCGAGGACCTAAGGCAATGTTGTATTTTATTAAAAATCCTGTATTAAATTACAGACTGATTTCGTGAATACGAAGGCTTTTTGGCACTTAATAAATTAAATTTCTTGAATCTACACTCTTATAGAAATCAGCTTGAATTGTATTGAATCACAACATTTCTAAATTACAGATTTATCAATAAAAGGCTTTTTCACACCAAATCAAAATCAATTAATTAAAACCTTGATTATTATATAAATAATATTGAATTGTATCAACATCTAATTTAAAAGCTAACAACTAGTGAAATCTATTTTATTTATCTCTTAAATGCAACAACTTCTAAATTATATAGCTCCACCGGCCGCCTCAATTTTACTTCGTTAAAAATGTCGACGCTAAAAATATTGAAACGTGCGAATTCAAACAAATGCGAATTATGTAGATTAAACGAAATTACGTCAGAATGTTTGTTCGCTTACGGGCCTAATGCTCGGCGCTGCTCGTCTAGGCGCAAATATTTATAATGCCGGAGCATTAATATGGAAAAAGGTAGAGTCCATTCTTGGTACGGAATTTCTATGTGAAAAAGTCAAGTATTTATTAAGATATCCCCAGCATGTCTTTGATAATATTGTTGTGATTTCGAATAGAGGAAATGAATATTTTACGATGTGTCTATCAGTTGAAGTATTCTGTTCCTTTTATTAAAAATTGGTAATCGATGTCATTATTATACATGAATAATCTTTGTGTTATCCTGTTTATATATCTAAAAAGCTATAAATTTAATTTTATTAGATCTGTTACGCGCAAAATTGTTAGTATAAATATGTTAATCGACTCTTTAGTACCGTCTTGTTTCGGATTGGCAAATACAACAGCCAATCAGAATCAAGACATGTAGGGATGTTGGAAGGGAATTAAGTTCCCTCTGCACTGGTAGAGGACACATTCCAAGACGATCGCGAAAGCGAGCACTAGTTTATAAGAAGTAATAATTGTTATTGCAAGGTGGCAAATAAATTCTTAATTACTAATTCCAAGTATTATTATTCTTAAAAATATAGAGCAAGGTATATTGAAACTTCATTTGACAATCCAAGTTGTGAAGTCGGCTATAACACAAGGGTTCGATTCCCGGGCTGAATATAAAGTATTTGAATATAGAACTTAAATTAATGCTAAGTTAGGTGGCACTATGTAAAATCATGGATTATAACGATACCTATACTTCATTCTAGAAACGACTCGTATCAGTTATCATAGCAACATTCGGCATTACTACATGTTTACTGGTTTACAGCGTGCAATCACTGAATAATATGATTTATCATTCTATGCTATTCTGATTACATAGGGAGGCAAACGAGCATGTGGCTCACCTGATGGAATGTGTTACCGCTGCCCATGGACATTTGCAACAGCTGAGGTCACAGAGATGCGTTGCCAGTTCTTTATAGGAATACGCTCTATTTTTTAAGGACACCAGGTCAAAACGAACTGTGGAAGACCACTGAGCATTCAAATTGTGTGGGTGAAATCATGAATTCTGCTTTAAAGTACGTGCGTGGAATCAGCCGCAGGAACGAGTCCAAATAACTCTAGAAGACTTCTCATGATATATGCGGTAGAGAATGCAGAGTAAAGCTACAGAAAAATCCTGATCATTGATAATTCTAGCTGCCCTTCACTGAATGCGGTCAAGTGGAAGAAGCTGGTACTGGGGTGCCCCGGCCCACAGATGAGAGATACTTTCAAATTGCAAGCGATGGTCCGGCATGAAATACCGCTTGCTTTATTCATGCTTGTTGCACAGTCGGCCCAATGATGTAAAAAGTATAGATTCGTGATATCTTCACAAAACAACTGAAAAAAGTGTTTCGAATGCAGCGCACATATACACTTCGAATGACGTACATTTACCTAAACAAAAAGCCTACAACTGTATTCTGTTTGGCGGTTCGTTTTTGAGGCATGGGTGGCGTATCTACCTTAATATAATCAGAATATCATTGAGTCGGCCCTATAACTATTCAGAATGTGTATAATGGGTTCTGAACGGTCTCCCATATTTGTGCATGATTTCTAAAACTGTAACGAACAATCCCAAGTACATTGTTCAAACTCGTAAGTATACAAAGCTTTAAATAACCTCGATATATTCAGTACATGTTTAACAGTATTATTAATGAAATTTAATTAAAGACGAGCTATAATGAACTTGATTGTTAAGGAGTGGTTCACAAGCACTTCACCTCAGCACCCCACAAAAGGCAAATGAAGCCAGCGACAGCTCAAATAAATAGTGTTTATATTTAAACAAGGGCTAAACACCGCAGCCCCTCTGATTAATTGTTTCTGCCTAAATAAATATTAAGGCCTCCTTCAGTTTAGTCTGTTATCCATAGCAAGCGATATTTTTCATGTGATAGCACGTCCTTACACTTCCATTCATACATATCTACTGCTTCAAAAAAAAAATATGGCTTGTATTTCTCTGCTACATAACAATAACACGAATTTATTGTTTCATTTCTGTTTTTATATCTTTCTTCTTTAAGTAGGCCTTTGCTTAGGAGTGTACTTTCAGTATCCAAGCTAAATTAAAACAACCGTCTTAGAGTGCATTCCTGCCGAATAACAAACTCTGCTCTATCAACCTATTGAAAGTCGTTTTGAGTGGATTTGGATGGTACGTACTTGGCATTACGGTCTTCAGTTATGGAGTTAACAGTTAACCGATGTTATTATATGCATGAAGTTGAAAAATTGAAATGTTAGAAAATTTAAAATAAGTTTTCAATGGTTTACGTCTCAAAATTGAGTATCAAAGTTGTTGCTTCTTATCTTTTATTCAATGTACAAAAAAATATTAAAGAAGACATAATGTTATAATTCGTCATAAGAATTAAAAAACCCAAGACGTTAGCTTTATAAGTTACAAGTCAGTGGATAACATACCCGAACTGCCACTGTCCCGCCAATTTCGCACGAATTAACATATTTTGTAGAAAATTGAGGGCAAACAAATTAACTTAAAACGGAGTTAGGTCCAGCGTAAATAATGCTGGGTCGACATCTGTTGTAATTGATTGAAGCGTGTGCAACCTTGAGGTGTCGGGAATTGTGTATCGTTTAAATTACTAGGTCCAAGAAGTTCAAGATGGCCTTTAGAAATACTAGCTTTTTCCCGCGACTTTGCTCGTCTTAGACGTTAGTAAGTATTATTAATTAGGTATAGTTTTCACCCCCTATTTTATCTCCTTAAGGAGTGGATTTTATCAAAATCCATTCTTAGAAGACGTCTCAGTCTAGTGGCTTTATATATGCAAAGTATCAAGCTGATGGGTTTAAAATTGACAAAGTTTCAAACAAACCTTCTCCTATTTAGTTTCATCGGAAGTAGAATTAATCAAAATTCATATTTATATCATCTACCTGCATGCCAAATTTCAGTCCGTTCCGTCCAGTGGTTTGGGCTGTGCGTTAAAAGATTACTTTGTTAGTCTGTCCGTCAGTCAGTAAACTTAAAGTTAGATATATTGAGATTATTATCATTATTTGATTTGTATTACCCATTGAATACCATGAGCCTTCCAATCTGCGCCAGACATCCCGGTCCTCTGATTTTCTTATGCAATCTCTACGAGCGACCTTTCACAAGTCTTCGGTCCATAGGACCGGAGACCAAAGGGCCTCCTGAAATTAATTAATTACACTGGTCAACACTGGTTAATATTTTTTGTGATGTTTTTAAGGCGTGTATGTTTTGTTTCACTTGTTATAATTATTGTTTTATATGGTGAACTGTTTGATATCCATATAAAACTTTGTGAATGTTGTGTTATGGTGCGAACAGTGGTACCCTCTTCCATTTACTTTGGTGTCCACGGAAGATCAGCGTTATAGTATTTAATATACTTTAACATTGCTGAGTGGGCTCTGAACAGAACACACAATTAATTATTACACACTGAACAGGAGTTCAGTGTGTAATAATTGATTTGATTTGTTATTGATTTTTTGTATTTAAGGTTTTAATAGTTAATTACATAGAAATTACTCATATATTGAAAAAAAAAATCTTGCTTGAAATCATATTAGTTAAAGGTTGCATTAATTCAATGAAACACGAGCTACAAACATTAGTTATGGCACTGAATCAGAGTGCATTTAGCCATTTTTTTGTTTTAAGTTATAAATTGCTCGCCGGTGATTTAGTTGGCAAGTCGTGTGAGCTGGTGATTATGCCAAGCCATTTGATTTTAATATCTACTGCCGGGTGTCAGCTTTTGATTTAATGAACTGCGTTGGGAGAATTTTAAAACCCCATTGTCTGCGTGGGTGCTCTTTAGATTGGCTAAAAGGCTGAATTTGGCTTCGTACATGCATCGGCGAAATATGTTCCAAATGAATTTAGTTCCTGGAGTATTTTTTGTACTATTGGGTGTTTTCTGTGCTGGTCACGTATATAGCAAAACCGATGGCCGTTGGAGTAGACGAGTTCTTGAGTGGTGACCTATGTCTTTGGATAGCGATAGGTTCAAAAAAGTTATCTTAATCCCACTAGTAATGTCACAGCCCTAGTAACGCGTGACACTAATGAAAGAAAGGTTGAGCACTATTTATTTACATTAGAAAGAAAGGGATGTACTGATAAACAAATGTCAAATGGTTACGAATTCAGTCCAGCGTAATTTGAGCTTTGAATAAATGATCCGGGACCATAATAATCTTGAAATTGGCTTTCCTAAGAAAAGTTAAACCATTTTTTTTAATTAAATAATTCTCTACATTTTTCACACCATTTCGTTGTGCAGGAAGCCATGTTTCGCCTCTTTCGTATGTTTTTTGTAATAAACACGAGAGATGTAGACGGGTCACGGATTTGGTCGATACTAAGAGATTACGCGATCGGTGTCTTGAGTAAGACGTATAAGTCTAACGTGTTGTCTGAAAGTATTTGCCTTGCATTAGGAGTCTAGTAGGCTGTAAGTGTCGTTAATTGAGGTCAAAAATTTCATAAATAATTTTACGTTCATCATCATCATCAGCTCATTACACGTCCCGACCGAGGGGCACGAACCTACCCGTATAGAGTGTTTAGGCCTTAGTCGTCTACGCGGGCCCAGTGCGGGTTGGACGACTTCACACACAACCTTCGAATCTCTTCGCAGGCGTGCATGAAGGTTTCCTCACGATGTTTTCCTTCACCGTAAGAGCGTCGGATAACATACATATATTTTCGAAAATTCGAAAACACATTGGTACGTGTCGGGATTTGAACCTCAGCCCTCCCGGTAGGAAGGCAACAGTCCACACCATTGAGCCACCGACGCTCAATTTTACATTCGAAATATAACAATTACTATACGTATGTGTCATGCACACATACGTATAGTAATTGGCACATTAATATACAAAATCTTGTTACTACATACTACAAATTATATTGATAAGTAAACAAAACCCAATATTGAAATTAATAAAAAAACACAGCCAGTATCATTCAATGTAGCAACATCCACAGACATACATAACGCCATCTAGTCGTTTTTCAAGAACATCTTCATCAGCCTATAACAGCCCATTGCAGGGACCAGGCCTTCCCGCACTTCATAGCTATGGGGATATTAGACCCTAACCCACCACGGAATCAACTTTCTATTCGGACAACCAGGTGATTCAGCCTGAAATATTCTAACTAGACTAGGAAAAATCGCCAGAGCGACGTTTCCCCGCAGGGTTCGAATCCATAACTTCCTGGTCACGCAGCCTAATTCTGTGCCCATTATACGGAACCCTGGCGTAGTAGTACTCAATATCTATCCATTAATCCATTACTACTACTACTACTGATATACACACAACGCAATCTAGCCCAGGTTAAGCGTGAAGCCTGTTTTATGGGTACTAAACAACGGAAAAACATACTTATATACATTTTATTTTGTAAATAAATACATATTATACATAGAAAACACAGACCATTACAAACAGACAATGTCATGCACACAAATGTTTGTGCTGCACGGGGATCACACCGGAACCCTTGGTGTAGCAGCCGACGTCTCAACCGCTACACCATACGTCAACTCAATTGCAGAACATGGATGGTCAGAAATTTCAGTCTTTGATTTCTCGGGCCCCTATTTTGCTACTCGTATAATCTACGGAATGAAGAAAGATAATATTCATACCCGCGAAAGAATCATGAAAAGAAACAGCTAATTCCATTGCAGCCCATAGTTCACGCCAAATCTTTATATGTATAAGTAATATATCACGCTTCTAACCCGTTTCATTATCTCATAATAAACCTATCACTTTTAGGGCCTCCGTCTGGGTCAACAGTACTGGCATGATGTATTGGGGCCCTTTCGAAGCAATCCGGGCGTATTTTTATGTCTTGCTCTTAGCTATTAATCATTTTGGGCCAACCGCAGAATGGGTTCCCCTTTGTCTTTAAGATCTTTGTGTTAAGACAATTTATATTCCTATTTTGGATTAAGAATGTTTTGTGGACCATAAAGATGAGTCGGGCAGATTGGTAAAAGAGCCTACTATTATGTAACGATTCCGCAGTATTATGTCATCATTTCATTTTTTGTGTACAATTTCAATTTGTGTAGAATCAGTGTTTTTTTTTCTGTCAGGTCTGGACGCTCACCTGATGGTAAGTGATACGCCAGACCATGACAGAGCGGCATTAAAGGAGATCAACAAATGATAGACAGTTATTATTCTCCATCAATGCCGCACTGCGCCCGTCACCCGAGACAACCGATGTTAGGTCTCTTATACCCGGTAATTTCACTAGCTACAGTGCCCTCATCCCAAAACACAAAAGTGCATAATACTCCTGTTTCACAGGATGATATCTAGCACTGCGGTGGTACCTACCTAGACGACTCAGTATCGAGTCTACCACCTAGTGTGTTATAAGTAGTTATTTTTTATTTTCCTATTGCCACTCTCTATTCACTATGTATTTATTATTCTGTGGTAAATGATGCTGGTGTAGAAATAGCATATTTTCCATGTTATTTGTGAGCTATAGTGACCAAGAGTAAATATTGTTCTACATTGTTGTTTTCACCCAAATTTAAAAAAAACTGTTGATTTCTTGTTTTTGTATTCGCATTTTGGATTATTTTCGCTTTTGGATATTACAATGACGTTTTTGTATAAAATTAGTCGTGCCCCGTGGTATTAGATAGTTTAAAATCTAGTATATGTGTGTCCGCGTCAGCTACTCCATATAAACTTTTATCAAAACGTTTCGTTAAGACGTCACGTGAGCTGCGATTTAAAAAAAAAAAATAAAGATAAACATACTAATATTGCCTAAGTTACTATTTCCACAGCTACCAATAAAATTCCCGTCAAAATCTGTCCAGCCATTTCGGAGATTAGTGGAACAAACAGATAGATAAGAATTATGCAATGGTTTTTGAACCGCAATTTGGTGCATGTATCGTATGCGCCAAATTGCATGCATTACATGTGGTAAAAACTGTTTAATTTTCAATATTACAAGCCAAGACTACAATTATTTGTATGCATAGCATATAGAAGTTATTTTAATTTTAGACATTAAGGCAGATGTTTTATGTTATTATTAAAATGGAATGTTTTTTTTCGGAATGACTACTCCCTATTGGTCGCAGGTGGCTTTCACAGTTTCACCGGAAAAGGGTCCCCAAACGTTTATTTACTTCCTATTATACTAATTTTAAGGATAAAACCGAAATATTTTGTATTGGTCTGGGTGTTTTCAATTTATAGTATGTATGTATTTACAAAAAAAATATATAAGTAGGTTCATCAGTTGTTTAGTACCCGTAATACAAGCTTCACGCTTAACTTGGGACTAGATGGCGTTGTGTGAATGTCAAAGGATATTTATTTAAAATTATACATTAATGCATTGGGTTTCAGAGATGATGATGTATGAATATGAATAATCAATGAATGAAAATGAATGTATTCCAGATTCATACAAGTGTCAAACTGTTTTTGTTGTTACTTGGTAACTTTTCTTACATCGTTCACTTGCTAACAAAAAGTAAACACGTAAAATCAAAGGTATTTTCTAAACCAAACAAACAAAGGAACAACAAACGAATCGGGTTTCGCAAACACACCGGCTAGTTTGCGATCTGCGATTTATGAATAAATCCGACTGTCCCCAATGCCTGTGTCCACTCTTGAATAATGCAACAACGCGTTTAAACACTGCTGCGGACGGCAACTTTTAATGGCCCACGGCAAGGGTTCAGCTTTTTGACGACCCATTTGGTGTTGCGGTTGAGACGTCGGCTGCAACACTAAAGCTTCCGGGTTCGATCTCCGGCCAGTACAAATATTTATGTGCATTAACATGGTCGTTTGCAATGGTCTGGGTGTTTTCTATGTATAATATGTATGTACTTACAAAAGTAGCGTGTTATTGTAAATATTTTGTTTATTATGTTTCCTATTTTTTTATTAACTTTGCACATCCTTTAAATTTTAGTTTAGTTTTTTTTTTATAAAAGTTATCTGGATTTGATTGCTTTAAAGAGATACTTAACATCGCCTTAATTGTACTTCTAATCTACTGTTTGGTTCTTCTTTTTTAAAGAGGTATATCACTTTGTGTATTGTATGTTTTATTTTATTAAATGGCGGCATATGGTGTGGTCGTATTAGCAGCATCGTAGCGTAGGCCACCGCCTACGGCCGCGATGGCCTCAAACGCAAATATAGATATAATTCGGTATTCTCACCATTCGCAATAAAATACCAACCTTATTTTCATAAAAGTGCACTTTATTTTACATGTCGTTTCATTGATCACTTTTGTTTATTTGCAATATTGTATTTTTAAATACACTGAAACCAATAAATATTAGGTCAATTGATGATAGTGAGCAATGACGTCACGTTTCAATAATCTCATACAAAATATATGGAAACGTTCCTTTTTGACAGTTCATAAAAAGTGCGTCAACGATTAGTGGTGTCAAATACCCAATTACTCATTTAGTCTAGTATCATCGCAGGCGTGCGCAGGTTTCCTCACGATGTTTTCCTTTACCGTAAGAATACAGTTGTAGGCTCTTTGTTGAGGTAAATGTACGCTCATTCGAAATATGTGAATGTGGCTGTCGCTGCATTCGGAACACTTTTTTTCAGTTGTTTTGTGAACATATCACGAATTTATAATTTTTACATCATTGGGTTTTATTAGTAATAATATATGAATCAATTAATCATTATCATTAGCCCATAACGTCTTTTACGATGTAGGTATTTTGTTTACTTGGAAAAAACCAAGCAAACAAAAGATCATCGCAAGGAAACTAACTTGCCTGCCAAATAAACCTTACTAGTTTTTGATATAATATTTCATACAAAGACTGTGCCGTGCACCTAGTGCGAACACTAGAAATTTGAAGTGTATGCAATTATGGTTCTTAATGTTCTAACAGCAAAGTTCTATTTATGTCGGTGCTAATTCTGCCTCAAACAGCCGGCGTAGCAGCGGGTCTTATCGGGAACTGTGTGCAAATACATTTCTAGAATGCACCGTGCTTAGAGAGCTTACGAACCTACAGTTGCTTAATAATAATAATTTCACACGTTCTCATATGGTTATTATGTAACAAACTTTTTATGTTATAAAAATACGGATGAAATCTCGCTTACAACAAAAGTGTGTCGAAATTCGGCCAGTTTAGCTTG
>PQWD01014182.1:0-22043 GCA_019425675.1 Leucinodes orbonalis | reverse complement strand
TGCAGTAGACATGGCATTGGTGGAATACGATGATTGATCGATATAAGGACATTCTTAATTAGCGCTATCTTCTGGCGAAAATTTTTATACAGTAATGTGGAATATGTTCAGGTTAACAGGAAAAGTGCAGTGTTATTTTAAGATTTTTTACATTCAAAACGATGATTTTAAACCTGAAGGAATAATTTCCGTTGATTGTGTTACCGCGGAGGGGAGTAGGTTTTCGATCTCATGGCATGTACGTCTATTAAGGTGAGTTCTTGCAGCGTCACGCCTAGATAAGACCCAGAGATCTAATGTATATGGTTGCTGGCTTGGCCACGCTAAGACGAATGGAGGGGCATCGTGCAGTGTGAAAGACGAGCTACCATGGGTCACATTGGGTTGGTCGCACAATGGACCACTGGGCCGGTGCTTTTACGGGAGCTTGGACGCAGAGCTCGTGTTCGTCGGAGTTTTTGAATTAGCGTGAGCTCCCGAGCAATGCTGGTTTTGCGGTCCGTTGAGTGGCGCGGATGTAAATGCCTGGCTTTGATCTTCTGATATTTCGGCGGCCAAGCCTCACTTTCTTCGGATATGAGCTTTTGTGCCATGTGAAAGTTGGTTGGCGAAACTTGTTATTTTTAGTCATACTAAATATGCAGAATTAGATTTTTTATTAATAGCGCCATTCCTTTGGATGTTTATTCCTGGTAAGCTCACACTTATTTTTAAGTTTGGTAGTGGTATTTAATGGCTTGGATTGGTACCTTTTCGTATTTCTTTCTCGTGGGTATGTCCCCTGCACTATTCCTCATACCTGTGCATCTCTATCATTTGCTCTTCATCTCTGTGTTTTATCTTTAGACACATGGCTGAAGGTCGTCTCGTATCGCGGTTTATTTGAGTACTTAGTTTGAAGGTTCTACTCTTACGTCTGACGCATTGACCCAGCATATTTAGTCAGTTTATAGATACATCTTGTTGGGTTCTGGCGCCTTAAGGCGGCACTTGGCTGTTGTCTAAGTGTTAATGGAAGGATTTTTTTGATCCAAACACTGGTTTGTAGTTTTGCAACGAGTCAGCTGCTATTGCTGTCGGAGATTACTGTTCTCAATTGGATTATTAGTTCTACCGGTGGCGAAATTAAGTTTATATTTAGTAATATAGTTCTTGTGGGAATAAAATCTGGAAATACAGTAGGTACAGTGACATTATTTAAATAATATTAGCCTTATGGAACTGTTTCTGAAATTAATATCATATCGATCCCTTGTTCTCGCATTTCTTGCCGCAATTTTCTGTCAACTTGGACGGAAATATTGAGCCAAGCGTCTAGTGGTGCATTTTTAAGTATTCGCAATTTATACATGTCAGTCATAATTTTTAATTGAATTTTTGTAGTTATTACATTTTTTTTAATTAGGTCTACGGGCCAGATATAGTTTTTTTGTTTGTGAATATAGTACATTGATGGATTCATTGCTATGATTCTATAATAACTTCACGTTAATCTTTTATTTGGCATTACATTATTTGCTTTGGTGTAGGAAGGAGATAGAAAAACAGTGGTGTTAAGAAAAATAATTAGATAATTACACCACTGGAACTGAAGTGAATTCCATGAGTCTTTCGAATTAATTTTATTGAAGTTTCTTTTCAGTCTTTAAAGTAGTTCAGGGCTTTGGCGGTGCCTAGGTGGAGTGGCCTGACGTCTATGGTAATCAGGCTGTGCGAACGGGTGTAGGTACAAATTGGAGACGCGGATCCATGTCTGTTGCCGGTCCCACTCCTTATTGTCTTCGGTGCCCGCTGCTATACATGTAGACGGGGCTTTTCTGTGGCTACCCTCAGAGAAGTATTTCAACTCTCACACTTGGTCATCCCTTTTTCGGAGTTTTTGGGATGTCTTGGGTTGCGCAGCGAGGTGCTGTTTGGGACCCGTACGGCGTATCTTCGTTGGGCGTTCCGCGTCATCTCCTACCTGAACATGGATGGACAACTTGCGGAGTAAGGCATCTATGCGGGAGTCTACGTATGCAACACTGTAACACAAAGTTACAATGCCATTTAAACACTGCTCTGTAAATTTAGCTAACTCATATGATTTAAAATGTTTGCACTTAATCTAAATTTGTTATACATTTCTGGCTAGGTAGTGAGGTACGGTACTTTATGAATTTATGATATGAAACCTAACTCAAAAATAACTCACATCAAAAGCAAAAATTTAACACTATTACTGTCTTAGGGCAATGAAAAAGAGTGTGTAGAATGTGTGTTGGATTGTCGCCTCTCACTTATATATCTCGTGACGCTTTCACATTCCTTCTCGTCTTATTGTTTCCTCATGTATTTTTTTCGAATATCTTCCGCAATTAATAGTATCGTATTAATCTATTGCGCGTCTTACGGTGAAGGATTTCACAGCCCATATTGTTTAAAAAGACATCAAGATCAAATAAATCGTACGCAAATAATTCGACTTAGGCCAGTTGATATCATCATAGCTATCTTCGTGTTAACACTATGCCGCCTTTCAACCATCTTGGTTGGCGCCCGTGTCGGTCGGTATATCCTCTTGTTTGTCTTATATTTTTTTACTTTCATACAAATTTTAAAGTGAAAAAAATGTTTTATAGGTATGTCTATGTAACGTATATCATGAAATTACAAACCTGAACTTGTCAACCTGTGAGTTGACATATGTGTGAAGGGGCTCAAGCACTCCTTGCGAAAGTTACTCTACCTTATTCAGACTCGACTGCATCTGATCCGGTGTGCCACACTGCTCTTTATTCGTACCTGGTATTGGTTGTTTGAATACTGGGGTCTTATCTTTATCTTATCTATCTGTCGTACAAAAACGCCTAAATCTAGTATGACTTATTTATTGGGACCATTCAAAGTATTGTAGTATGGGTGTACCGGAACAAAAGGCATCTTGTAAACATCTTGAAGAGTGCTCTGTCCGTTGGTTGCACGTTTTTATGGGCAGAATTTTTCTTGTGCAAATACATGGAAGCTGAGGACTTCGTGGTGACGACTTTACGATTTTTTGTTCTCAGTTAAAGTATACGGACTTGACCTTCGATGATAGCTTGGTCAGCGACGATTTTAACATCTAGACTTGTTCTTCGCGAAATATATGCTTAACTAAAGTATTACATCGGGCCCATTTTACGTAGATTTAGAGTGCCGTGTGTCGGTTAAAAGATTTTTTGCACCTTTTTTCACGTACTGTTTTTGTAGGTTGGGTGTTTTGTCTAGTTTTTACCCAGTCGTGCGTTTTTTCCCCTTTGTGGTTATTGATATCTCTTTCATTATAATGATAAGGTCATCTGCGATATGTAATCTTTGACTGAGGTGTGTGTGTATCGCAATAACCTTAGTTGGTTGGTGCTTGCATTGTCTTCTAGCTATATTTAAAATGCATGTTATAGCGTGTCGAGACATCGGTTTACTTGCGTTAAATATGATTGCCGCATGTAGGGCTTTCTCTTTCTCCGGGATTCAGCTGTCGTGTAGAGGCAAACTCTCCTGTGTTCCGGTGGTGAATTTTGGTTTGTTATAAAAAAAACTTTTCCTTATTCAAAGCGATTCAAAGTATGTTGTGAGGATTCTACTTCAAATAAAAGCATTATTACGAGGTTTCCTGTTTTGCGTGATGGGTTCTTTTGCACGATACTCGGCAGCCCTTATTATTAAGCACTTACAGTCAGTGACTTTTGATAGTGTTTGATTTAGTCGCCTTTCGTAAAGGTGGCTCTGGTCGAGTCTTACAGCTTGGTTGCCGGTCTGGTTATGTGTCGTTGGTTCGTGTTTGTGGGTGTTGGTTGAGGTCTAAGCTGGGTCCTAGGCCCGATCACTCGCACCGTCTTCGACCGTAGGTTCCAGCTGAATGTACCAAGCATACTGTGTAATACACTAAACGTTCGTTATGCAGTTCGTTTTGTTGGTTGGTTATTTTAAATTATTGTACCCGATTCGAGCGCAAAGTGAACAGTCAAATTAATGGGGCCGTCTGCGCATGTACACTCATATAGAAAAATTAAAGGTAAAATAATATTGTAATGATAGTGACGCAATAGAATCATGTACTATAGTTACAATTCTAGTTATCATGGTGATCTGAGTATATAATTCAAGTAGTGGCTTTAAATAGAATTCATCCTCTAACGGCATAAATATTGTGGGTAGTTTTTATTCTTGTTCTCAACCCTTCACGACACAACAGCCAAGGTAGTGGCAATGTGGTTCTCTGTGCTGTTGTGTGGAATTTCGAGCTGGGGTACTCTTCACAATATTTTTATTAATCGTCCTTAATCTGTTATGGATTCATATATGTAACGTATATGGCCCAAATGTTTGCTGTTGTTTAAACATTTTATAACGATCATGTACTTTCGTGTCGTTTTTCTTTTTTCGCCGCGCCATAAAATTATGGGAACACCTTATGAGGTCTGAGTGCAAGGTCCTACAGGACCATAATTATGGATGGGTTTAAGCCACTGGTTTCTGTGTCCTTTTATTCAGTGAAGCTTTACATTCTTATATAATTTACAACGGGTGCTGGTGTTCGTTTTTCTTTGTATGTTGTTGAATGGTCTTTTTTAGGTTATTTAATGTGAGCAAAATATATTTGAAACTTTTCCTTTAATTTTCAGTATGGAAACTTGTATTTAAAAGAAAAAAAAGCCGCGGGGAAAAAGGTAGTGTTATACAAAAAAAAAACTTGGTTCAGAGTAACTTGCATGCGGGGAGAATGTTGTTCGTTGAAGCAATGTTGAGTTGTCTGTGGGACTTTCTCTGAAACATATTATTTTTAGCTACGGCATAGCTTCATACCATGGCACGTTCCCTTGGACCAGCACCTGTTTTAAACATGATTAAAACCTTTAAGTATTGCAGACACTAATGGCTTTTAACAAACACACATATACTACAGAGTTTTCTTGAGGTTTTTTTCAAAGATCCAACTTATTAGTTATCTCCTTTGCTCCGGTTGTGATAGACTACCAAAAAAATATACCAATAACCAACGACATTCAAAATTAACTGTAAAAGATTTATTTAAATAATATAGTTTGAGTTTGTAGACCATATTAAAGGTATAAAATACTGCCCAAGACAGTGTGTTTGTCTTAAATTTAAGTACCTGCAGTACATGCGGTGAGCAGGCTTGGTTCTGCTGAAGCAGCTTGAAGCTCTTCTAGCGTCACATTTTGCAACAGCGGTGCCTTATCCCGAATCGACACGTATGGTTCTATGGGGCCTACAACATCGTGCTACATTCGTGGAGTAGTGGTGCGGTGTAAAAAGGACACTCTTTGATCTAACATTACTTGGGACAACTCTGTGTATACTATATCTATGAAAATAGTCACTGTCATATATTTTGTCTTTATTATTATCTTTTACGAAAGTCAGCTTCTATACCAGCAATGAACGTGAACAATTTAACGGTTATTAAACAGCATCAATATATCTCCATGCATAGTGACTAGCGTCTACTGGTAGAGATCGGAGGGGCCTTTCCATAGATAGCCATGCTTTCTATGCGGGCACGGTTCGTAACTCGACACTCTGCAGGATGTGGAACACAGTTGGTTGGGTGTTCAGCTACTTCCTAAGCGAACGAAATCATTATACGAAATTATCTTTCTTTTCAGATAATCTGATATTTGAGCTTTCAATGTCATAACCAAACTGTTAAAAAATGGCACAAAGAGACTTTTCACTATGCAGTCTTCCCGCGGGATTCGAACCTACGATGCAGCGATCTATACGACCGCTGAACGAAATTTTGAATTTTGAAATTCTGCATGACAATCGAAAAAAGTGATGAGCCGGCCGTCCCCCGCCAGCTAAATTAAGTGAAGACTAAGCTCAGTGAACTTATTATTGGTCAACTTGCGCCTGAAGGGGTGAGGTAAAGGGCGCTTAGTTTAGCTAACTTAGTAACAGGTCGGATACACAACAAAATTAATTCGACTTAGCTAATTTTGCTAAGTTACGTAGCTAAGTTTGCATAGTTTACCAAGGACTCACATGTATTATAAATTGGCTCAACTATGCGAGCTAAGATGAACTTGGCTTAGTTGGCGGTGAACGATCGGTTTAAGAATAAAGAAATAAACATTTTGTGCTTACGTGTCAAGCTCAACTGGCTTTATGATTGTGTTATGGTATGTGCGTGCGCGCTCGTCTCGGAGGGCTTCGAACATCGGCTGCGAGAGGTTGCCCACTGCTCCGCGAATCTCACTGATTAAGTCTACCAGCATTATAAAAGAATATGGAATTTTGACAGTAGATAATAGCTATTGTAAGGGAATTTTCACAAACAACTGTTCTTCAAAACATTTTTGCTGGAATAACATTTAGCAGTCACTTGTTAGTATTAATCAACTAAATAAATTAATCAAGTAATTTGAAAAAATAATGTTTCCGATATGTAGATAATAGGCTTAATAAGGGTCCAGAGAACTGGGATGTCTGACGTAAAATTGGATATACCTATATCTAGCAGTGGACTACGTTAGTTTGAAGATAAGATACCTAAATCGGGTGCTGATTCTATGGAAATATACGCGAGGAACTCATTCTACAATGAAAGCGGTCATAAAAGGAAATAATACTATTAATAATTTACTTACGTCAAGGTTTTGGCTGTATCCGCTTACTTTCAATTCAATACCTTTGTCGGCAACCGTAAATGTACTTTCAAGACTTGCCATATAGTTCTGATAGAGATTCCCCCTGAAATAAGGAATTATTAAAAATATAAAGTGAATTATATATTATGATAAAGTCTAAAAAATGTCGTTTTATACCGTTAACTATAAATAGCTTAACCTTTAGCCCTTGTTGCACTACATCCGTCCATAAATCAATGAGGCACTCACTGTAAAATATAAATTGTATATTGAATATTGATGCTAATATTCATAAAATAAAACATTTCAAATACACTGAAACATAACAATTGTGGGAAGTATTAATATATAATAGCAATAACTCTTGGTACAATTTATTGCTATTCGGTAAGAAGATTCTTTTGTTTCAGAGATTCGAATAAAAGGGTTTGTTTTATATTTAAGAACATGCTTGGCAAGGCAATGTTAGATACACGTTCATAATATAACGCTGTAGTGGAGTAAAATTTCTTAATCTTTCTTAAATAATTATAAAATAAAACTGTCAGAGTCGATAAAAGTAAGTTTAAAAATTTGAAGATGAATAAGGAATCACATAAAAAAAAATTTCGGGCGTTACATACTATGTTTTATAATGAATATTAAAAAGTTAAATAACAAACAGTGAAATTTTATGATGTTGTACTTACTCTCGAGGCGTTTTGAGCTGATGGTGTGAGAAGTAGAAGTACAAAAGTGCGAGTCGGGAGTTTCGAATTGAAGCTGGGTTTTACACACCTCATATTCTTGTCTTGGGATTCTTGTTTCGGCGGTCTAACCTATATGCACAGATATATATTACAGAATATACTCAAGTATCATACGCTTACAGACATACAAAAACATCACATTTATTTAAAACTCTTATTAATATAAGTAATTAGGCAATCCTTAGATAATCTCAAATATCTCACTTGAAGTCATGACAGTGTTTGTTCATCAAGGTTCGTCTTGTTTTAACTCCAGTGTCTCTGGGCCTGGACCTAACTTTCACTGTCATATCCTTCATGGAAGTTCTAGCAAGGTCCACATTCAGTTTGTGCGCGACCTGGTTATATGGCTCCGGTGGAGGTAACAGGTTAAAATCGTTAGTAATGAAAATGTTCTTCTCAGGAAGGTCAAAGTTTGGCAGTGGTTCTACGTTAAGCCAACGCTGCAGCCATTGTGCTGGTATTCTTGGAAAAACTACTTTTTTTGGTTTTTTTTGACAACTTGGATTATCTGCTAAGGATGTTCGGAGGAAAAAGTGGTGGTGGTATCATGGATCGGGGACAATAAGGGTAGCGCATCTCGACCAGGTGGACATGACCGGTGAGGTGGCGGTTTGCGATATATTATCCTGCCTAGGATCGATCCGCGTCGGAAAAATTTCGGAGACTTTGTTTATTGAATATAACAAAATTTATTTGAATTCTCAAAACAATCACGAAATTTATGACCTCTAACTAGTTAATAAAATGTAGTGTGTTTTGTTTTCGTATAGGTAAACTAAGTAAATCTTACCTTCCTTTCTATACTGAGTGCCGAACCATTTCTCTTGGGCGTCATACGCGATGGGCTTGGAGTGCTTGTTAGACGTAATCATGATGTTCGCGGTATCTGGTCATGGCGTCAAGAGCTCGTTATGACTGGTGATTACGTTATGGTGGAGAGCTTTTTGTTTTGTAGGCCAATTAAGACGTGCCACATTAAGTACTTAATACTGTTTCGTTAAATTAATTCCAAATTATATTTAACTTTATGAATATACTCTTAAATGAGAACCTTGGTCCTTAATAAAACTAATCATGAGTAACATTTTGGACTCTACAAACAGAGATGACGGCGAAGGAGAATCGGAAACAACGGGGAAATGAGATGTTGATCGACGAGCCAATGTAATTGAAAGAGCTTAGCCCCATGATTACGTTCGCTGACGCGGAATTTGTACGTGTATCGTTGCCTGTTATAAAGAGTGAATTTCGAGATCGCTAATTCTTTACTAATTGGCTAAGTCCGTGAAGACAGCTTCAAAAGCGAGATTGCCTTGCGGCAGGGCTCGTTCGATAGGGATAACTTTATCTTTGGTGGTCAAGTATGGCCATCTTAATTAATAATAGTAAAATGTTCGGAGATTTGGTTCTATACAACAACATGAGGTTTCTGCTATAAAACATAAATCTGTACTTGCAAGCAGGATCCGTCACAGTCTAGTCTTTTATAATGTAAATTCAGTGTATATTTGCTGCGAAATCAAACCTTATTCTTCTGGTGATGAATAATACTTACCTTGGGGTCATACTTATAGTACAGTTTGTCTCCAGCGAGATAATTTTGGGCATAGAGTGGTGTTAGAACGGTGCTCCAGTTCGACGGTGGAGTCTCCTTCACGAATCGGAAGTCAATATCTTGTATCGTCTGTCAAACATATTTCAGAAAGTGTGTAAATATCCTTTTAGCTAGAACATATCAAGTATCCCTTCATTTTTATCTATTGAAATGGATACTAAATTAGTAAAAAAAAATCTGGGTATCATATTAGTCGCAATATGAAAAATATGAGAATTAAGTTGGAGCAGACGAGTCTGGAGTGGAGACCGCGTCTCGGCAAGCGTGCGTGGACAGCCCTCCTGCCCGATGGACCGACGACTTGCGATAAGGTGTGGTGGAGGCTGGATGAGGAAAGGGAGGATGGATATCTGGCGGAAATGGGGAGACTCCTACTAGTACAGGCAGTGGACTGCCGATGAGGTTTTAGTAATAGGAAGAATTAAGTTTAACCTATATTGAATTAGTATTAATAAGTATTTATCTTTATGATGCAACATGGAAATATACAACATTCGCTTAATATTGCCAATTTCCAATTTTGTCTAGAATACTGGCGGTTTATAGGTTAAGTTCATAACATTTTTTAGGTTTTAGTGTATTAACATGTTTTAGTTTAGTAATGCACCACACACAGTGGTATTTTAAGTAAAGCAATTACAAGGAAGCTAAGCGGTGCGCTCACCTTAAGCTCATTGAATATCCTCTCAGATGGACCTTTTATTTTTAACATTTTGATGTATGAGAATACTGCTTCTAACACCTGAAAATTAAATAAATATATTTAACAAAACCGTTAGTAATTTACACCTAACTAAAAGTAACATAATAAAAAAAATATACTTCATCGATATGGTTCACTCCATCCTTGGTAAGGACAATGTTCGTCATAAACATAGTGTACATAGATGTGCTTGTCGCTACTGATTAGTGCCGCGCTGGTGATACTGCTCACTCGCCATCCCCTAGGAAAGTATTATTTATTTATGTAAAATATAAAAACATATGATACTTAGTCCATGCAATAATAGTCGATCAGGGATTCATTTCCACTGTGGTTTAAATAACTTTCATTTAGAGGATGTATTGTGGTAGGTATCACAGGTATATGTAAGTTAGGGTCTCGAACGTTGATAAATATTGTCAAAATTTTCATCAGTTTTCAGACAAAACGGTTAAACACTTGTGAATGTTGAATACATTAATGCGACGATCGAAGGGTTAAAATAGGTCTTGGTCTTATGAATATTGTTGAAATAATATCTACCACTGGAATAATGGAATTGATACTTACTTCTCCCTCAAGAATGACAACAGACTGCCTTTGCCCTGATGACCCAACAAAGATCCCATGTAGTCGGTAACTTTCGACTGATACTCTGACTTCAGCGAGCGCATTAGCCAAGCCAATTGAAGCTGGAACCGATAATATTGTCATTGGCGTGTTAACCACTTTATTTTTCAAAATTCCTTTGTTACAATTCACTCAGTCGGGGTAACTGTTCCTTCGGATTTATACCAAAAAGTGATATTAAAAAAATATGTGGGGTTTGATGAGGAGAACTGCAACCATTGGTTTTAAAGTTATGTACCTTAACCACACACGCGGGTATAGGTGGGTAATTAATCTGTATCCCTATTCGTATCGGCTGTTTGGCCCACTCACGCATATATTTGATTTTGGATAGCCCATGAAAACCCACTGGACGTAAGGCCTACTTCAGTATGGTGAAGTGTTTTGATATAATAATCACGATTGGTATTGAGATTACGTATTTTCTAATTCTAGTATATTGTCAGAGCGTTGCTATCAGTTTTTTACTGGTGTATTCCCCTTATCCGCCTTTTGACGGCATCCGCGGAAGAAAAGAGGTGACAGGTTTATTAATATCTGCCGTTACCATATATGAATCAGCGTCGGTGGCTCATTGGTGTGGACTGTGGCCTTTCAACCTGGAGAGCGCAGATTCAAATCCCGCGAGTTTTGAAATCATATTTACGTTTTTCCGACGGTGTGTCTTTGTATGTGAAGGAAAACATGTGAGGACCCGGACTGCCGCAATGGAGAGGTGGCGATTTCTACCAAAACTTGATGTGGGTGAGTCCCGGCCAATCCCTCCACTGGGTCCGCGTGGATGACTATACTATAACTATACATCGGGTAGGTCTAGCTCGCATCCGCGTGGGTAAAGTTCTAATGAGTCCTCCTGCATACTTATAAGTAGGACAAAGTGTGTGTTATTCCTCTTTTGAATGATATGGAAGATTAAGGTACCTGCTGGCTCGTTGATTGGTTTTGACGCACTGGCTCTCATAGTAGTTACTTATGTAAGTTGGGCCGTGGATCGTAGTCTTAGGTGGTGAGTTTCTGATGGGCGGAAAGTTCGGCTAAGTCCATGGGAGGTGTGTTATTGGGGGGATGGCGTCCATATTGAGTGTTTATCACGTGATTTTGTTAATGTTCTAACTCGATTATCTGTGAAAAAAAGAAGTATTGCCTTGGTATAGGCTTCTACTATGTATGGCTTTTGGTGGTAAAAATTGGCACGATTTGTCCGATAATGTATCGGAAATCTCAAGAGGGAATATGTATAATGTTGCCTAGACAATGTGATTTAACGACTATAGGTCGCCAGTGAGCGAATAAACTGAGGTTTCTTTTTCAGGAAAACTGCTATTTAAATGGCGGCTCATGCTCCAAATTAATCACCACCGTGGTAGTCATAGCCTCACCGTTTACTCACACTTGAGTTTGCTGTCGGACTACCGGAATGTCCTCTTCGTTCCGGCGGGCAGTGGAGTAGAGCTTTCTATTGTTGTATTTTTTTTTTGAGTTTTGTTTTTCTATTAGTAGATTCCGAGCCATTATTATATTGGGTCTTTATTATTTTCATAAATTTCTAGAACAAATAGGGATTGCTTATCGTTGCTTTGTATCTCGTTATCTAGTTGATGAGTAATTCTGAGCACGAATTCGAAGGTCTTTCGATAAACATCGTTCTTAAGGTTGTCGTGAAGTTTGGAGCATCCCACTGAGCCGTGTGGTACTGACGAAGGATATATAACCCTTACGGATAGGCTCGTGCCGAGTCCTCGGTGAGGACGTTGTAATGAGCTGATAATGATCACACCTGAACAGCAACAGTTATCCTGTTCCCGCTGTAATGACGCTTGATGAACTCGCGCGCGGCCAGGTTAAGTTTGTCGTCATCACCAATGTCATACGCAGGCTTTTCATATTGCCCCATATGAAGGTACGCTCCGGATGGCCCTCAGGAAACAAGCTAGCCAAGCTGATAACTGCGATTCATCATCACGGCTTCAACCGCGAACTCTATGAATAAGTAAACAAATAGTTATTTATTAATAATTTAGACAAATAAAGCCAAAGAAAAGATGAACATGGCTTAGTGTATGTATATATCGTACCTACGTACGCACTACAATAAATAAGTTTCTAATATGAAGGAATTCCAAATTTGGGTTCTAGACTGGTCTATCGCATAAAACACTTGTCCAACTTGTCCGCACATTTGATCAAAATGCATTGAGTTATATGTAGTTCCTTACATTTCCTGTATTATAGGAAGAATCTCTAAAGATGCGACGAAAATCAATTAATATATCGTGCCTTGGGAGACATTCATCATTCAATTGTCAAAAAAATTAAGAAGTACGTATTGTCTTGGAAATTTAATACTTATTGCCATAGATTTAGAATTAGCACGCTAGTATACGTCTTTATCTATACTTTTAATGACGAAATAGATCGTGATAAAGTATCTCTGATAAAAATGTCAAGGTTTCGTCTACATATTTATAAAAATAGGAAGGAAAATTTAACTAATAGTTAAGTTATCAGCTTATCTGCTTGTCTGTTGTCTAATTCCATAACTTTAATTTTATATAACTGAGAATAATGTTACTCTATATAGACTGATATGCTAAATTATATTATTAGGTATATTGTCCAGTTAAGATAAAATTATCTAATAACCTTTTTCAGTTTAAGCGCGATGAGTATTTAGGCGACGATGCCAAGTATAAGAATTAGATATCGCTTGAATTATCTGGTGTCTGCATTAAATTAATATATTTGATTTGACTATAGGTTCTATTTGCATTTAGTTTACTGATTGAATGTCCGTTCCCGCTTCTGCATAGCCTCTGGGGTATCTGGTATCTAAGCTGGAATGGCAAGTTAACTGCTATAGATATCATGGGCCTTTGGGGCAGGATCTTTGGGGTACATTTGATAGTTGAAAGCATGGCTGGTTTCCTCCATCTTTGGGGACTCTGGGCTCAGTCCGAAGTCATGCTTCCTTTCGTTGTGCACGCGCACTTTTCATGCCTGTATCAAGCGCAAGTATGCTTCTAATATAAGGTTCTTCTCAATCTTACTTAAGGTTTGATATTTACATTCTTGCTTGAGACAATTCCGTTTTTGCAAGTAGATAAGCCCTTATCTATTATTTGAGATCTGGCTATTCATTTGAGATTATTGTTCCCGCTTCAGATTCATCCGTTCTGTCGCGTTTATTTAGCTATTTATTGAGTGAGTGACGTTAGTTAAATGGTTCTTACTGGATTGTTATTAAATTACGATTGACTAAAGGGACGGTTGGTTGTTAAAAGGTTTTATAGGGTCAGATACATTGTACCAAAGAATTTCGGTAACATACCTGCGTGAAGGCGAGGAAGAACTCTCTGTTTCTTTGGGTTTGAGGGACTCGGCCAAAGGAAAGTCATGTGCTAGAGAAGTGACCCGCCTTGTATGTCAGGGGGGTTGCTGTAGCATGCCACGCAAACTCTTAAGTCGGCAGCTGCTGCATAAACCACTTCTCGGCGTATTAATTCTCACTCATTTTCTTAGTTAATTATTTTTTTATATCATCAGGCACTTTGTATCCCACTGCAGCCTGCTAAACATAGCCCCCTCAATAACTTCCACTCCATAAGCTATCTGCATCCAACGGCCACCCGCAACCTTCTTCTGGTCATCTGTCCATCTCGTGGGCGCCGTCCTACTGTGATACACTTATTAATTTACTGAATATCCATACTTCTTATATGTATATGGAAATAAACAAAACTTCTAGATATACTTTCTCCGGACTATGAATTACCCGTTGGCTCCAAACATCGTATTAGTAGGTAGGATGTCTAAAAAAAGCGTGTGCCCTGCAGTAGGCCTTTGTAAGCTGATGATTTTTTTTTCCAATTATTTGCCCGATTCACCTATTACATGTGAGTATTAGTGGTGTGGACTGTCGCCTTCCTACCGGGAGGGCTGAGGTTCAAATCCCGACACGTACCAATGTATTTTCGAATTCGAAAATAGATGATGTACGTTATCCGACGCTCTTACGTGAAGCAACATCGTGAGGAAACCTTCATGCACGCCTGCGAAGTGATTCTAAGGTTGTGTGTGAAGTCGCCAACCGCACTGGGCCCGCGTGGACACTAAGGCTAATCACCCATACGGTAGGCTCGTGCCCCTCCGTGGGGACGTTTAATGAGCTGATGATGATGATGATTTTATTAGAATATTTTGTTGCATCAGCTTATTTATCGATTTCGGAAATCCTATCTAGATAATTTCAGGCAAATAATATTTAAATAAGTGTGTATTGTGAATGCATCAAGATGGCGCATTAGTAATAAAAACCCATGTGAGCGTATGCCTTGCACACGCGTATGTGTGGTTATAACAATATATTGTGATGCTGTTTTTTGTTTAGTGTTATAACTGTAATGTAGATTATTAATAGTAACATCATTGACATCCCTATAAACAGGTAAATGGCTACAACAACACCGACGCCGCTGTCCCAGAAGTCCAAGACTACAAGCCTGAGTACTTAAACGAGTTGCAGCCTGTAGGTGATTCGGTTGAGAATAACACGAGCTTCGTGATGGATATCAACGCATATGTAAACTCACTTCCCGTTTACAACAAACTTAAAGTCGGACTAGCTCAGGGTTAACCTTAAATGTATGCAGATTTAAATTGTTTTGTCACTACTTTTACATTCCGGTTAAGTCAGTTAAAAAGACGTTTTTGTAAAAAAAAAAGCATAAAGTCATGTATATTTCACGTTGTATTATTTGTGTTTGGATGAAGTGGAACACCGTTAAGCAGCCTCAGAATCTGATTAAAAGATTCTGGTCTCGCTCCTGAAACATGGTTATATTTACTATCTTGGGAGCCAGGGCTATGTTGAATGTTGTTCCAAATGTAAGTAGTGTTGTATTAAACTAAATAAAAAACAAATGCCATTACATATTAATTAGTTTTCGATTACTTTTTGATGTTGTTTTGTGAATTTGGTTATTCGTGTTACCCTGTTTAAAACTCAAACTAATTGTGTCTTCCTATTTTCAATTCCAATACCGTTATTGTAACATGTGTATGTTTACTGAATAACAGTGATTGCATCTTAAAAAGAAAAGTTTATTTTATTTTTAAGCCTCTATTAAATAAGTTTGAAACGTTATGATCGACACCTGACATATACCATACAACTAAAAAAATAAAACCATGAAAAGGAGCAGAAAGAACATACTGTTCTATTTACTTAATAGCAGTGATTTCACTGAAATAAAGTCCACTTCTTACGCAATATTTCCTAAACAAACGCAAATTTAATACTTCTCTCAGGGTTCCGGGTTCGATCCCGGCCATACAAACATTGTGATCCAGGAACAGACTGTTTGTAATGGTCGGTTTCTATCGTATATTATGTATTTAAAAAAAAATTATTTGATGTTTATCCGTTGTTTACTACCCTAATACGGCTTAACGCTTAATTGGCAGATTGGCGCTTGAATGTCAGGTAAGAGTTAGGACTATTCTCAGTTCTCACCTTTTTATTTCTCGGAGCACGAGATTCTCGACCACTATTTCCCGGATTCTCGGGGTGTCGAAAATATTGAAAAGCTCAAAACATATTATTTAACAAATAAAAAACTATCTTTTTAGCATATTCAACATGTACAACTGAACCAACGTTTATTTTTAGTTCATGTGCGTTGCAATTCTAACGCTATAGAAAAACGTTTAATTAAGCGAAAAAAATCTCTAGCGAGATCTCCGTATCATTCATTTCTAAGTTTCTACAACACAAACTATAAACTAACACATAACTATTCTCGTTGTATCCACTTATAACCAAACCACCCAAGCCAAACACAAAATAAAATAATCCCTTCTCTACAAGACCGACAACAATGTTCACTCCATTTATCACCCAACACTATTGAAATTATACCTTACATACTCAATAATTTATTTGTCTCAGTCGAACTAACAAACTTTTCAATTACGTACCATTAAAAACGACATTTACATTCCTTATAAAAATAACAATACGACAGCTTAATAATACGAGTAACAGTAAGTACAGTGTTCCCTTAGTTTAGTCTTATAGTATTCAACTTTTCAATATTTGTTATAAGTAAATGGAGCTTTCTTACAGCAAACAAGTCTACAGGAACACATACCCACACACTAAATCATGACACATCTTTAAGCCAAATTCAACAATCACAACTTTAAAGCGGAAACTCTTCTCAAAAGCTAACACACAATGTCACGTTTTCATTAAGAAAATTAACCTTTAAAAATACAAGGGCATTTATCAGCCATTCATCTGACAATCGTTTCGTATTTTGTCACAAAGTTTCCAGACAAGGAGAAAACACGTCCTTTTCTATTATTACTCTCAGTAGAACGATATTAGAAAACGTTTTTCAGAAACGTTAATTAGCTGGTCTGCCTGAGAGGAACTCAAATCTGAATAATTACAACGAACCGTGTGAAATATCAAATTTCGGGCCTCCTCTAATAGGACAAATCTATTTCATTTAATTTCGCACGCGCGTGGCCAGAGCCCAACGAGAACGCAAGCGCTATCAGTTTTAATTTTTTTGACTGATTTCTCGATTTCTCGATTCATCGACCACTTTTTTCTCGTCTTCGGAGTAAGGCAAACATTTCCCGGAATTCTCGTGTTCGAGGAGATTCTCGAAGCAGAACCCTAGTGATATTTAATTTATAGTTTATTATTTTAAATTAAAGTTTCGTACAGTTTTCCTGCTGTATGTGCACTACAAAAAATAAGCATTGCAGAGCCACATCATTCTGGAATCAAATTCAAAAAGCACAAACTATCATCTGGAAAATTTCGCAAATATTAAAGTATACGTTCGAATATGCATTCCGCTGGCTTCGGAGGGCACGGACAGCTTTCCGACTAAATCTTAGGATGTTTTTTTCGAATCTGACTCTCGCTGCTTGCCCGCCCAAACTGGCCCTGACAGCTTTCACCGTGTCATTAACACTCACCAGTCTGCATTGGGCTATCGTGGTGTATTACAGCCCAATCTCCCCATAACTGTATGTTCGGGATAGTCCTGTGCCCTGCAGGAGATTATAGGCTGATGATGATAATTTTCCGAAATTATAAACCGTAATACAGACTATAACGGCAAACGCTGCCATTATTTTCAGAACCTTGCCGAAAGTACTTTTTTATTATATTGTTTCTTTTTAATTTGATTTATTTAATGTTTAGGATCTAATAGATTTTTTTATTGAAGTGTCTTATTATTAAAAAACTGCTTATTCAATAAAATATACATACCTACTGAAAACAAAAATACATATAATACCAATTTTGTCATTCCGAGAGGCTCATTAGTAGGTATACGTAGTAACGTATCCGGACACAAGATCAATAGTAGGTACCAAAAATTGCTAACCTATAGTTGATAAATTTGAGACTATGCACATGACTATCACACATAAACACAGTTCTATCGACCGATTACTTTAAACGTCCCACCGAGGCACAGCCTACCCGTACGCGAGGTGTATAAGGCACTTATCGGCCAGCGGGCCCAAGGTGGGTTCGCCGACTCACCGCACAACCTCTTGAATCGTCTTCGCTACGTTGTCCCTCACATATTTTCCTTCTTTAAGAGCGCTAGACTAACTGACAGTATCAATATTCAAAATTTTGAAAACACTTGTACTCGACCACTGCTTGAGTTATTAAATACGCATTGGTGCAAAACCTAAGCGAAGAAAAAAGTGCACGGAACACGGCGAGTGTGTGAAGAGTTCATGAACTTCATTGCCGACTACTTGACTACCGACGTCCTTGAAGTGGTAGAGTCATAAAAAACTTTCAATAATAATAATTACGGATGCAAAAGTTCCCGTAATGATTTATTTGAATGAAGAAATTAATAAATGAGCTTTAGGTTTGAGTGAAGTCTGTTGTAGGTATGTCCACTTCATAAACACTATTTTTAGTGTCAGTAAGTTCCATTTCGAAGGTTTTTCATCTCGAACGTGCTTTCAGGTAGGTTTTCCTCAATACACTGTGTATAATTTTACACAGTGTATTCAGAAAAATGTACACAGTGTATTCAGGATAATTACCTTTCGTAGTATTGATTACATATGAAAATATACATTTTATTAGGAAGGAGTATACATTTAGGTTCCAAAAGGACAGCGAGTTTCAGGACTACAAACAACAGTCAACAGGATACAAAAAAGGTAGAAAAGTTAAGTAATATTCATTTATACCACAATAAATTAATCGTTTTTTAGTCAAAAACTACAAAACTATAAGATTTCATACTGTTTCTGCAGCCCAAAAGCGCCAATATATTTGTTAATAAATTAGTTCGAAATTAATTCAAAAACCATTTGGTGATTTGAAGGCGACCTCAACATTACCATGTCTGGTAACCAAGTAGAGGTTTTGGCAGAGCCTATCAAATCTGATTCCGATAAAAAATTTTACAGTTGAGTTTATATTATAATGTTATTAGATTAGCTAAAGAATTTTCATTGTTGTAATCATAAAGTATTTTCAAATAATTAAACCCACACTGAACGTTTCTAAATTTTTTAAGAGAGTACTATGGAACAAATAGAGCCGTCGGTGGGCTCAAAGGTGGACTTCGCCCTCTAGGAGGGCTGAGGTTCAAATCCGCCACTACCAAAGGTTTTCGAATTTTCGAAAAATATATGTACGTCATTCCGACGCAATTACGTATAAGACATGCGTGAGAACCTCATGCACGCCTGCAAGAGATCTCAAAGTGTGCGATGAAGCCCAACCCGCACGGGGCCCGCTGACGGACTAAGGCCTAATCAACCCTATACGGGTGGCTCGTCCCTCGTGTGGAGTTTAATGAGCTGAGATGATGTTGCATGATGATGATGCGAAGAAAATAAAAAATTCCCATCTTAATGCGATTAGAATTAAAGTTGATCAGTCTTTTTTAACAACACTAAAAATACTATTTTTAGTTTTGCGATTATATCGTGGTGATTTTTCCAATAGGGCCATCAAACTAGAAAATGGTCTGAATGCTCTTCTCATAGCAGAGCCCAGCATTCCACGGATCAGAGCTAATAAAATATATCAATGTACTGTGCAGTTTGGAAAATAAGTCGTAGTAAAAAAAAATGCTCCAATGCGTGCCCCATCTTAAAAGATAAATTATCGCATGAAGGAAACGAAAATACGTATAAGTTACCCATAATACATAGATCCAAATAGGATCGGCAAGATGAATTAAAGAAGAGGCAATGGGCCGGTCGGTCACGTAGGTCCCAGAACCGATGAAGGGCTATCAGCGAATTCTGAGCATTCTGGAGTGAAAACCGCGTCTTGGCCAGTGTTGCCAGAGTCGCCCTCTGCACCGATGGACGACTCGTGAAAGGTCGCTGGTGAAGGCTGATGTGGAATCGGATAACCAGGATGTCTGGCCCAAAATAGTGGACAACTATTTCTAGCATGTAACTTCAATAGGCAATATGTTGATTGAGTTAAAGAGGAAATTAATGAATAACACAGTAGACATGTCCACCCACAAAAAATTGTATTTCAAGGGAATTGAACCCGGAAACCTTAATATAGGAATTGTCTTTTCTAACAATTATACCATATGGTTATTGACCAGAAGTGTTATCATCATTCACAAGGAGTCCCGTACATTTTTGAATTTCATCAATTTACTGGTTACCTATTTTTTTTTTGCATTGAAAGAACGCAAGACCGATGAACGTTTTATTTAATGAGCAAATAAGTAGAATTCGGTTCTGGCACGCTCGTTTAGCTCGCTCAGCTCGTGCGTTATGATCGCAGATCATACGAGTATCTAACCCAATCTACCCATTTCATAATGCCTGGTAACAATTCTTCTTAATTATTCCTTGATTCGGTGAGACATTCATCGGACTTTCGTTCATTCGATTTCATGAAAAAAGAAGTATAGTGTTTTAGATAACCAGTTTATATCTTTCGAAAACATGTACAGTAGCCGTTTACATCCGTGTAAAACGCACATAAAAGTATATGATTGACCTTCAGTAGACCTTTTCATATAATTAAAGTATATTGTGAAACATATGGTTTGTCAACTTTATTGCTTGAATACATTCAATCCTTTGTGTTCGCGGCTTACACAGTAACAGGGTACTTAAACGGTTGACTACCGAAATATTGGACACCTGATCAAACAACAATAAGGAAAAGACATTATTATACATTTAAGTACCTAAAAATTAATTCATATAAATTGAAATGATATTTAATTTTAACAGTTCATTTATAAATACAATTATGATAAAGCGAAATATAAATTTTATATTTGGCCCTTCCATTAGATCATTTGTTTTCAAATCTAAATATATGTAAATTAGCTTGTGCATGTACATTTATGGTGTTTTAAATGAAATAAATAATATTGTGATTGATTTGATTTTGAAATTCCAAATTGTATTGAATCATCATAGCTAGCCTTATAGCACAAGTCTTGTATGTTAGTGTTAGTATTATATTATGTGTTATACAAAACAATGTTTCTTCCATTGCAGGGTAAATCATACTCACCACGCTGGCAGGCGGTGTGAGCGCCAGAGATACCCCGCAGTACCTAAGTGATGCATGGCTGCCACACTTGTGGGAAATTTCCCTCTGTCGCTATCTACGACACCCTAGAAGAGTAGGGTGGTGACAATCGTATTCAGTCTCCGTCACCACACGGCATGTTAAGCGAAGCAGTAGGCCGACCCCCGCCCAACCAGGACGGATGGATCGTAACGGTGCGGGTAGCAATGGATGTCAAACGCAAGGGATCGGTCCGCTTGGATTCATTAGGGAGCCGCGTTCAGCAGTGACATAATTGGGCTTAATGATGTGATATGAAAACAATTTTAAATTCCAAAGGAAAGAAACTCAATTTAATAGCTTCAAAAAAACGTTATTTAGCTTAAATAGGTACATTTGTACCGGAGTGCCTAATGTGTTATGTATTAAACAAAATGTTATATATTCGAATATTTTTAAATATTCACTCATAATGAAATATCATCGGTCCTTGTTACATTTTACTAAACAACAAAGATTCGGTGATGATCTATGGCTTCGACTGCTTACTATCCGACATCATCAACTAACTTTCATCGTTCCCCAGGCCATAGACCTTCAACACAGAATGACTAAAAGAAAATTGGGCGGTATATACACTTACCTTATTAAAATGTGCATTTGAAAGCACCGGGTACTTGAAATAACTTTTTCCGGTCATCCGTGTAATGGTGATTGAATCATTAGATGCACGCTACGCCATCGATATTCCACATAGTCATTCTGAGGTAATTAGGCCCCCGTTGGAAATTTTTGCTGTACAAAAACCTTATCTAACGCAATCTACATATGGGGCCGGAGGTTTATGCCAAAATTATTCAGAGTTAATATATGTTATAAGTTAGTTTAGAGTATTTTAGTCTTTTAAAGCGTTTTTTCTTTACTTTTTTTTCTTTAAGTTTTTTTTTCTTGTATAGTACTGTCCGTTTCCATTAACTTTCCGTTACATTTATATGCGAAAACTGTAATAGTATTAAGTAATTTACTTATGTTATTTATCTGGAATTTGTATATACTGTAAGTTTTCAATATAACTACAAAAGTATCCTATGGTCATATACCGAAACTCCGAACTCAAATACCCAATAGACAATCATAGTGAAATGCC